>JANGFI010001657.1:0-23125 GCA_025758705.1 Goffeauzyma gilvescens
CGTTTTACTTGGTCAAACGCTATTCAAACGTCGCTGTTCTTCCCACCCCTGGGTCTGTTTGCCTAGCCCACGCCTCCGCTCATGCGTTTCGCTTATCTTGCCTTCTTATCCATCTTTTCAGTTGTCACGTTGTCTCTCCTTACTTCTCCCTCACGCCTCTTCTCTCTACTTCGACCAAAGTTCTCCTGGCCGGTCTACCGCTCGTGGAGTTTAGCATGATTGCTGGCGGGATCGCGAGACTCGCCTCAGGGACTGCTGGGCCGACGGCTTCGTAAGTCTATGCTACCCGACTTGTACACTTCCCCTTGTTCGGCAGGGACCACCGATTCTGAAACGATTCCTATAATAGCCCCTTGAGACCTGTAATAGCTATTGCTGACCGTCTGGAAACGGACAATTCTTCTCATCGCAGTGGAGTTGGCTCCGTCCTCGTACTACCAGATGACAAGGACCCGATTTTGATCCCTTTTGAAGAATTTGGAGTTCTCGAAAAAGATATGTACCGAGTCATTGAGAATGAGTTGATCGAAAGGTCGCCGTGAGTCCGGGTCGATGAGTCTCTTTACAGACCGCTCTTTGTAGGATTTCTCGCTGACTTTCTGTTGATCGATCCAGAGATTACGCTTCAAAGACGTACAAGAAAGCAGTATTAAATGATGTGCTTGCTGCGTTTGGTCTGGATCGAATCGAGGTGGCGGTGAAAACCGGTCTGATTGTAGGTCGTCCCCGCCTTCATCTTGGACAGAAAATGATGAAAGAAGCTAAATTACTGTCCAAATACGTTCTCCCGCTACCGCAGATGATCGCCGTTGTCGTGATTTCCCGATGGTTCTTCACCAGCCTCGGCAAAACGCAACTCTTCCTTGTCGGTGCCGCTCTCAGCGCGGCCATGAAAGTCAAAGCGGTCAAAAAGGCTCGAGCGAAGCACAACAAGAAGCCTTGATCAGATTTCCTGGGCTACTGATGGGATGTGATCCTGGACTATGACATCTGATGTATAATGAGCGAGTTTGAAATCGGTGTTCGCTGTCTTGTATGGACCCTAATTTTGTAAAACGATTAGTAGTGTAAGGTAGTATCTTTGGCTTTCTCAAAATCGGATTGACAGTCATGGAGCGGACATGTAACATCGGCGTAAGCTCATCCCGTATCATTGTGGATTTTCCACCTCCTTCTCCCTCTGATTGCTCCCACCACATCACCGATTCCTCATGAGCACACTTTCCACCTTACATGATGGTGCACCAAACCGCCTCCGCCGCTGGGGGTTTGTCAGGAGCCTTCGCCGTTGGCATCGGTATTACCGACACGAGACGATTGTGGATAGGAACTGTGTACCATATCTCTGTCAATATCAGTGTAATCCACATGTTATTTAAATTTAACAACTGTACTGCTTACCCAGAGCTCCGTCGGGCAACATTGTTCCTGGCGGAAGATAACAACCGTATTTAAGAACGGTGTTTGCAGGGAAGGCGGCACCTGTTAAAGCGACAGCGTCAGAGTCGGCATCACAACTGCCTGACTAAAAATCACGAATCGAGGGAGAAAAAGAATGTGAAATACCTAACGGAAACATCGTACCAGCAGCTACTATGGTCCCGAGGCATGTTTTGCCATTCACGTTCTTGATCTCACAACGATCTCCAAATTCCGGCGCAGACCATTGAGGTTCAGTCAGGCTAGTCTGGAAGGCAGTGTCAGTATCAATGATAGAGATCTTGGAGGGGAACGCCGGGACCTCCCGTCGATCAGAAGTACCCTTAGAGCGGGAAGAACCACTCAGACCTTCCATTTTAGAGTTTCCTTGTCCGATAATACCGCGCCTTGATCGACGTGATGTCGGATTGACCTTGATGAGGCAAAGATGCGGAATACACGGATTAATCTTCCGATAGGTCGCGTTGTATCGCTCGAAAGCTTTACTATATGTATGTGTATATACACTGGACTTCCCTCACCGAAGAGTGGATTGCAAATGAAAATCAAAGGAAGGAGTATGTTACAGCCCCTCGACCCCGTCTATCGATGATGCACCTTCCGACGACTCGGGCACCCTTCCCCCCCCCCCCCCCGCCTTCTCCTTCCTGCCCTCTTTTCGCCACTCAAAGGAATCGAATTGTAGTCGACACTATTATTTCTTGGTAAAAAATGTATGTTAACGTACGCATTGATTGGATTTCGTTTCTAGTACTCTACGACTCGATCTTGCTGTCCAGGTAATGTGTTGCTGGCAGGTCACGCAATTGACCTGCTGCCTGCTCTGGAGTCAAATCCCTCTGCGCCTCTGCGAGCATTTCGAACCCTACAAGGAATTTTCGGACACTTGCTGACCTCAGAAGAGGAGGGTAGAAGTGCATGTGTAAGTGAGCAGGGGAGGCGACTTCTTGTTCTGGGGACGAAGGAGGAAGAGGAGACTGGTGAAGACCCATCGAGTAGGGGAAGGATGTCCTGTTTTGGGCCGAGAGGAAGGTCATTAGAGAAGCTGTCAGTAAAGGTGCAGCGGTTAGGACATGGTGCAGTGTCAAACTCACTTGAATAAGTTATCGTATCGAATGAGGATCGCTTTCAAGACACGGGAGAGGCCCAAAGCCTCTTCTTCGGTCAGAGACACAAGGGAGGTGATGTGTCGCTTGTACGGGAGGACTGCAGACACCAAAGTATGGGCGGCGTCAGTGATTTTTCGACTTGTTCTTAATACGGTAGCCGGCAGTCGAAGACAGCATGAATGAACATACCCATGATCTCAAATGGCCAAGTCGCCCAAAATGGGACGACCGCGACCCATCCACTTTCTTCATCCTTCAACACGACCCGGTCTCCTTTCTCTACTTCTTGCTGCGCGTAGTCACAGAGGAGGCATCGGCCATGTGTCTTGGAGTAGGCGGTGAGATGCTTGATTTCGTTCGAGGGTTCTTCCGGGACGCTGTATGGACCGAAAATTATATATAACGGGTCAGTACAATCGAGACACCAAGAAAGAAACTTTTGAGGTTGGATATGGAGAAAACTTTACTCACAAAGAAGTCGACCAGACTTGACCGTGAGGGTGAGGTGCGGATGCGCCCATCATGCTTCCTCGATTCTGAACGCGGAGACGAAAGCCAATCGAAATATTCTGATGTCAGCGAAAGCCTCCAAAGCTATGCGACAGAGGAAAAGCAGTTACAACATACCTCGAAGATATTGACACATCCTTCATCTTTTGAACCCGACTGACCTCCCGCCTCCCTATGGCCCTCTCGAATCGCTTTCCCTTCCTGCACATACACCTCGGTCCAAGTTCTCACGACCTCCCTAATCTCGGGCACACCCATCAGTGCGAGCGTGAGGTCATGACGAGGACTGTAGGTGATCACTTTTGCCGTTCCGAATGTTGGTGAGATGGAGAAGAGGTCAGACGAAGGAGAGGCGGGGTCATGAGCCATGGGTCGGTCGTTGGCGAGGAAAGGGGCGGATGCCGAGGGATCGAGGAGGGCCGGGAAGTCGTTGGGGAAGACCTGAAAAGGGTGTAAATTCAGAGGGAAGTGATCAATGGAAACAGAGTCAGCGAAGGGCTCCCCACAGAAACGGGGGTTCGAGAGGCGGCTGCTTAGCTTGCCGGGGAATTCTTTAGTATCTCGCCTGTTCGACCAAACTCCGAAGAGATCGTGACGCCCATTCCCGGTGAACCCGCAGAGTGGCTCGGCTGGAAAGTAAACCAGATGCAGAAAAGGAAAACCCAATAGAGACGCGAAGCAACCCGAACTCACATAGGTCGTCTCAAAATCCGGGTTCTTGTTTCCTCCCATTCGATCATTCCCAGGACAGAGATAACAGTCCTTCGTGTGTTTTGGGAGAGTGGCCGTGTTAGGTTCGTCGATTTGACCCTGTTGGAGATAGAAGGGGTGGGGGGGCAGACAGCCGAATCGATGAGATTCAAACATGTTCCAATCAAGGTCAATCGACGAGGGTTCGAAGAATGAACATGACCAAGGAAGTCGGGAGAATCGCGTTCAAAGAAAGACAAAGTGTGTTAGAAAACAAAACAATCTCCACATCAATCTTCCTCGGAGTTTCGAAGCAATGGATTCAGACTCACTTTCCAAGGCCTCTTGGCTCGGTGGGGGCTTACGAGTACATGTGTACCGCTGAGGGGGTTGTCTATAACGGAACAAAACAAAGAAGGAAAGAAGCAGGATGTTAGTTGACGACTGAGATGGGCAGAGGAAGAAAAGAAACTGAGTGGGCTCTTGGCGATACCGCCTGACGCCAACAACTCGCCAGAGTCCAGACCTATTGGGCCAAGTAGTCGAAGTAAAGACGTTTTACGGTCCCTAACCCAGGATGTAAGGTACTCACATCGTCGATGAGGCAGTTCAGCGAGGTCATTCAGAGCATTGCTGCTCTTGGGTTGTTGGGTGTTCGAAGGACCACACATTGTAGAAAAATGATAAAATGGGAACTGGCAATATGAAGGGGAAAGGATCGGCTGATTGGGTGCTGGACGAAGTTCGTCGTGGTTGTCGTTGCTAGGAGCTTGAAACTGGAATGGAGATGTGTTGACGATCAAATCAAGAAGGTTTTTGGTCTGCTGGAATATATTGACTTTCTGAATGACAGCTGGATATTCCTCGTATTTTGTGTCTATATCGATGAAGAAAGACAAAGGTGGAGATGCGTCCTTCGATCGTCCAGACTATTACCTAGCTTCTATGTTGTCGTCTCTCACTTTAACTACCCACCTTTCCTGCATTGCAAGTCCAAGAGCCAAGCACAGAAGACCTGTGGAAGGTCGCACTTTCTCCAAGTCACGAGAGAGAACCAGAAGGAGCCACCAACGTGTCATGGGGCCCATTGACGCAACCGCGATCGGTGACCGCAATCGTAACCGCACCCGCAACCGCAACTGTGTTACCGCAACTGAAAACGTTAACAACAACAGCACATGGCTTGACCACCGTACTCCCGAATTCTTCCCTAGAATGGCGTTAAATCTCGCGTAGGATTTCACGGATACAGTTTCGCTTGGATCCTTCCCTGGATCCCACGAGGGTTTCGGAGGATTTCCCCGGCCGTGGTAGGTTTCAACCGCATCGCGTCCGTCGCGCTCGGAGGATTTCCCGGCCAATTTAAACCCCACCCCAGCGCTACCCCACCACACCTTCCTTCCGCATCGTAGCCGCCATCGGGGAAACCCATACCAACTACGACAACGACAATCAACAACGACACACGACGACATCATCAAACGAAAACCCAACCAGCCGAACCGAACCGAACCGAACCAAACCCACCCCACCCCACCCCACCCCACCCACTCCTTTACCATGTACGGGATCTCTCCCTCCGAGTGGAAACCGACCACTCGGACGAAACGACGCTCGTGACATTCATCGCTTCGCATTTGCTGCGTCGCTTGGAAGATTGTCACCGTCACCGTTACCGTCACGGACGCACGCAAGCACGTACGCAGGCACGCAACCCCACTCCTTCTTTCAACCCCCATCACCCACAATTCACTTGTCTCCAAACCAAGTTGTCACCGGTCTCAATCTAGCCATTGAATATCAATTACCCAAATAACAAGAAGACAAAAGACATTCGAAGTTTGTCCACATTTTACAGTGAGAAGATTTCTCTCAAGACACGCCCGTCCGAGACTTCACTCAGCAGTATATCTTCTTCTTCTTTTCATCGCGCGACATTCACACACGCATCGCATCAGCAACCTTCCCACGCAACCTGTCAAGCAACACACATATAGACCACACAAGCACTCATCAAGCTCAAATCTCATCAAAATGTCACTTGATTCACCAATCAAAGTATACGAGAGCCTGAACGATGTCTATGTGGACGATTCTCTCTCAACTCAGCGGTGAGTGATGTGACGTGACGTGTACCCCGCCTCGTCAACTGTTGCTAGGCTATGGAATTCATTCTTCGCAAAGATTTCTATCTGATTACCTTAAATGCTGAAATATCACTCCACATCCTTTTTCTCACAGCTCACGATGGCTCTCCGCCGCATCCGCATTCGAGAAAACTTTCTCCCGACCGGCAGAGTCCATTGCACGTGCTCCTGGTCGAATCAATTTAATCGGTGAACACGTCGATTACTGTCTCTTCGGTGTTATCCCCGCGGCTGTCGAGATGGACACTTTGATTTTGTTCTCTGGCGCAGGCGAGAGTGACAAGGGTGCGGACGGGGACAGGTTCACGTTGAATCTCGCAAATACCGATGCGCGATGGCCGGCGAGCGAGTCAGTGTATGAGCGGAATGGCGGGGATGGATGGAAGTTGGTTCAAGAAGGTGATAAGGGAGTGAAAACGGGATGGGTCGATTATGTCAGGGCTTCAATGGAGGTGAGTCAAGGACTTTTTTTCGCTATACGCTTTCCATTTGTGTCACTGCAAAATTATCAGAACAGACCCAATTGGGTTGGCTGTCTCCCTTCTGCCTGCTGACCCGCGATCTCCTCCTCGTACTTATCCTTTCCACAGACCCTCCTCGACCGATACTTCTCCTCATCCTCGACTCTCCCTCGCTCTCTCAATCTCCTTATCTCCGGAAACGTCCCCGCTGGCTCCGGTCTCTCCTCTTCCGCCGCACTCATCGTCGCATCTCTCGTCGCTATCCTCGCTGGAAACGGGATCATCTCTGCTTCTCCCTCTGACTCTGCCAATTCATCAACAAACGGCTCCGCGTCTTCGCCCCCAACAGCGGCCGAGGTCGTCCAGCTCGCAAGAGACTCGGAGGCGAGATTGGGTGTCAACACCGGAGGAATGGATCAGGCGATCTCGGTCCTTGCTCAGAGAGGGACCGGAACTTATGTTACTTTTTGGCCCAAGTTGGGTGAGTAAACCCTGCTCTGTTTCTTCTCATTTTAAATCAATCTCCCGCTCTTTGGGAAGCCATGACTTAGTCCCGACTGACTCAATTGATTTCTCACTGCGCGTTCTAAGGTGTCGAATCTGTGTCCCTTGGCGAGGACTTGGTAATGGTCATCTCCAATTCGTTAGCAACTCACAACCTCGCGGCCGATGCTAAACGACACTACAACCTCCGAGTTGTCGAGACCCTCGCTGCAGCTCGACTAATTGCTGTCTCCCTTGGGCTGGACGTTATGCCCGACGCTAAATCAGGAGAGAAATTCACGCTTCGAGAAGTCGCAGAGGTGTATGGACGTCAATTATTCAACTTGTCCTCGGAGAAGATGCTTGACTCGGAACAACTTGAAAGAACATTGGCATCACTCCTCGAAGAACTCGATGCCGTCTTCACCTCCAAGAACGAGGGTCACACACTTGAGGAAATCATCAGCGCTTCTAATCTGGAACATGGAGAGTTCAAACGCATCCACCTCCATCTCGAAGTTCTCTTAGACGAGCAAGACGGTAAATTCCGACTCCTGAAACGAGCCAGACATGTTTACGCAGAAGCGCTCCGAGTGCTCCAATTCCGACAGGCCTGTGCGACATCACCAGAAGAGTCAAGAGAGAAGAAAAGCGACGTTCTCGGTAAATTGATGGACGAATCCCATGCATCCTGTCGAGACGATTACGAGTGCTCCTCTGAGGAACTAGAAGAACTTGTCGCGGTCTGCAAGAGTGCTGGAGCGATTGGCTCAAGACTATCAGGTGCAGGATGGGGAGGATGTGTCGTCTCTCTCATCGAAAGGTCTAAACAGGCTAGCTTTATCGAAGAGGTTAAAGAGAAGTATACAAAATACTCATCAGAGAAAGATTTGAGTCAGGTCATCTTCCCAAGTGTGCCAGGATCAGGCGCGGGATTGTGTTCAGCTACGATATTGTCATGATGGACTAGATAATGTATGAGTATGAAGTAGGTGCAGATGCAGGTGCTTTTTCACATGGTTCAAAAGCATAAATCGAAGGGATCATCTTTTTGCGCTCACTCATCATCACCGGTCCGGCCCCCCCCCCCCCCCCCGCCGCCGCCGNNCCCCCCCCCCCCCCCGCGGTGTCCGTGGTCTCGGCGCGGCGCAATGTCCGCTATGTGTGAGGAGTGCCCAACGTGAGACCGCGGTTGCCAGGACGAACCCCAACGCCCCTGCCAGAGAGAGCCTGGATGACTGGACTATATCTAAGAGGAAGCATCATCATCATCATCCTTGATAGCAGCACCATGTAGCCTTATGACCTATGGACAAGCAATCCCCCAAACACAAACCAGACTCTAGGCCCTCCTCACCGCGCAGAAGCTATTATGTCTTGTGGGCGGGAGCGAGTGTTGGTGGACATGAACATTAATGAGTGTCCGCGTTTGGATCGCCTGCCCATGCACCCGCAACCGAAAAACGCGCACTGTGCAACCGGTAAATGGGGAGCTTGGTTGGCCTTGGTTTGCCTTAGAGGACCGCGATCTCTTTCATCTTGCAGCACCGAATTGATAGTTGGCCCTCATTTAACAAGATGCTCGTTCAGTTTGGTGTTAACTTTCTCGTCTTGCAGGTTGTCGTCTGCTGTCGACCAACTGAATTCTTGAAAATAACAAGGTTTCAACCCCTTTTGTGTCAAGCCAGCTTAATTAGCACAATAAGAGGAGAGGGGTGGCGAAACAACAAAGAAAGCAAGAATCAAGCAATAGAAGCTGGGATCGCCAACAACTCGTGGCATCATGGCTGCTCGTGACTTTAGAAAGGTGGCAATAGACCGTGAGTGGGATTCATTAATTCACTTCGGCTCAACCTGCGTTCGGGATCAGGCGAGGTTATCAGCGTTGGCGGATGCCGTATCTTCCATCCGTTGTCGCTTCTATATCTCCTCGTTATTTACCTTTCCTTTCCTTTTATTGCATTGGGTATTCCATTCTTTCTTACTCTTTTCTCCAATAATCCCTCCCTCAATCCAGTTGCTGTCTTTGCCGCTTCCCAAGTCGCACTTTTCTACGCAGTCCGATATGTCCTCACCTCCATGGATCCTCAAAAGACAGATCGAAAGAAAGCGACTGCCAAATCCCGGCAAGTCCTCTCATCCCTTTCTACCGGCGCAGACGGAGCATCTGGACCGACAATCGATTTCGATTCCCTCGACTTGAACGAATATGAACAAATCATCGCGGGCGAGATCATCCCACCATCCAGTATCACGACAACATTCGATTCGATCGGAGGGTTAGATGAGGTTATCCTCGACCTGAGGGAGAGTGTGATCTACCCGCTCAAGTTTCCAGAATTGTTCAAGAATCAGAGTGGACTTTTGGGAGCTCCGAAGGGAGTGTTGCTGTATGGTCACCCGGGTTGTGGAAAGACGATGATCGCTAAGGCTCTAGCGAAAGAAAGCGGAGCGACATTTATCAATCTGCCGCTGTCCAGTTTGTGAGTAGTAGTCGGTGTTTGTTTATCGATCCAGTCAAGCCATACTAGAGGGGGGGAGGAAGAAACCAAAGGAGCCGCAGCTGACGAAACTTTACTGCTCGCCTCCTTCTTTTCTTCATCGGCTTTCAGGACCAACAAATGGTTTGGCGAGTCCAACAAGCTCGTTTCCGGTCTCTTCTCACTTGCAAGAAAACTCGAGCCAAGCATCATCTTTATCGACGAAATCGATTCGTTATTCCGTAGTCGGAGCTCCAATGATCACGAGGTCACTGGTATGATGAAGGCCGAGTTCATGACGTGAGTTCCAAGTTGGGGGTGTCGTCTCTCTAGCTCCATTGGCGTGGTCAGGATTTCCCATTTAACCTAGCTCGTCTTTTTCTCCTCTGACCTTGTACAGATTGTGGGACGGTCTCACATCAGGAGATGATGTCAGAATATTGGTACTGGGAGCCACCAACATGCCCAACGAGTAAGTCCATATAACCTTTCTCCCTGATTTTCGCCTTGGGTACAGTCCGATACAGTGTCTAATTCTTGCTACGACTCGGATTAATAGCATCGACGCAGCCATTCTTCGCCGTATGCCCAAACGATTCCCCATCAAGCTTCCCAAATTCGAGCAGAGACTCAATATTCTCAAGATCATGCTCGAGAGCACTCCACTAGCACCCGGTTTCAGCTTTGAAGCCCTTGCAAAAGCCACGAATGGGCTCTCGGGATCGGACTTGAAAGAGACATGTAGGAACGCGGCGATGCGGCCTGCGAGAGAGCTTATGAGAGAGAAGGGGGGTAATGGTACTCAAGGAATGGAGGACGCGATAAAGGAGGTGAGAGCACAGCCCCAAGCCGATTGCTGAGACATACAAACCGTGGAAAACTGATCCCTTCACCTTCCTTCTTGCTTATGGCATGCAGGGTTTCAAGCTGCGTGCACTTACAAATGCCGACTTTGTGGTGCATGATTCACATGCGCACAACTACGTCGACCCGAGTGGCTCAAGGAGCGTTCCCGGTCGATATCACATCGACGATGACTCGCTGCTGTTGGATTAGGCGCAAGGCCGGCCACTGTGCGATCGAGGAAGAAAGTAGAATAATACACGAGGTTAGACTTAGGGTCCGCCCTGTATCGCATATCGCATGCAACCCTGCGAATCAACATGGAACTCATATAGATATACTTGATTCATTATACCTGGTCTATCTTTCCCCTTGGAGGGAATTATGACTCCCTCTTCTGACCCCACAAAGTACCTCTCCATCTGCGCTTGCTCGGATCGCTCCGTCATGGAAGTCAGCTGCCGACTGCCATGTAATTTTTTGGTGTTGCAGGAGTGAGGGTAGGAATCGCCCGCTGTGTCCTGCACGATACACCTACACCCCCCCCCCCCCCCCCCGGTCATGCCAGTCAAAGATAGCAGGTGTGATGGGATCAAAGGGAAGAAATGATTCCGTGTCGCAGCTGTCGCGTTCATCTGCAAAGAATCAACCTCGCAAACACCACATCCTGAGGATGTGAACCCGTCCAGCCGAAGACCATCATCCCCATAGGTTTGTGACGGAATGTCGTGTTGTGACCAGTTCAAGCGGGGCTTATACTCCGCTTTTTTGGCCGAAGATGACAGATAACGGTCACAGGGAATAACATACTTTCTGGTGACACGGACCTCTTTTCTTTCCCCAGGACTCCTTGTGAAACCTAGTCTACGCGGACATTTACTCCTATAACAGACTTTTACGTAGTAAAAGAAAACAGGCAAAATAGCCTCAGACAAAGAGATGGGCGGTTGGCGATCTGTCTGCCTCCTGTTAGGAGCTCCGTCGGAGGTGTAAAACTGCGCTTGGATCCGGAGCTCGTTGTGGTCAGTACATGCGAGCCGACTCGCCAGCTGAAGACCGAGGGAAATTTGTCAGGTGTGAGACTCCTCTATTAAACAGTCTGCCCTGATGACCGCGAAACCGAGGAATGCGTGCGAAGCATGAAGGTGAGTCAGACACGGTCTGAAGCAATGACGAGTCCCGATTTTCATTTCTCTGACAGGAGCCGGCTTCATTAAGAGCGGCTTTCCCTGTAATCGAAAGAATACCTATGTATACGACAGGAGTTAATTGAACCTCGTCCCTTGTGAGCACACGAACGCAGCTGGATGGCAACCTGCTATTTTATCTTGGGGGAAAGGAGGGGGAGCTTTTGGAAATTGAGAATAGGAGTAAGACGCCGAAAGCTACTGATTTGGCAAGCCATGGCATAATGTTGCAAAGACGGAGGTCCGAGAGAGTCGCGGACGCCACGAGCGAAGATATTGAGGGTAGGCACAGTACGCTCTCAAAGAAGTCATCCGCTTCCTCATCGTGCCCGTTAAACGCTGTGTGCTCCACCTCTGCCCGTTTGCAGAGTCCGCTACGGAGGTAAACGAGGCAAACTTGACTGGAGTGGGTCGGGTCAATTTGTGTGGGCGGTCAGTCCCATTTTCCTGATTTGTCGGACGATCCAGTTTCACTGAAATAGGGGTCTCGATCCTCGCACAGTAGGTAGGCTCGGGAGGTTAGTCATTCAATCAACCAATCGCCGTGGACGCTCAAGTCTCACACCCCCTTTGTGAACCAGCAGAAGTAAAAAGAATAACATGAAGACCCCTTTCGTCCAGAACAGGATTTTTAATTTTTTTTTTTATGGCCTGTTCCACTTTGTCGTCCGAACGTTTGTCGGTAGCCCGCTGCTCCGGTCTGAGATCCTTTTAACACGCCACCTATCCTCTTTTTTCCCCTTTCCTCTTTTACATATTAACGTAGTTTAATTCAGATGCCAGAATCCGATCGTTGTGGATGTGTGCTAGGCGCCCAACCGCATATTCTGACATTTTTCTCCAAATCTTCCAGGTCCTACCCAATACGTCCTTCGCAAGTTTCCAGCAGTCACTAGTAAGCACATTAAAATGGCTCTGATCCCTACAAGACGACCGGCACCACCAGCCACACAAGGCGGTATAATGATGCGTTGTTGTGTGAGTGTTAGCCCGAGTCCCAAAATCAGTTCAACGCATCACCCGTCTTCTGATCGACCGAAGCTCACGCCTTCCTTTCTCCTTTCCGATTTTGTCTCTTCATACCAACTTCCCATCTGACAGTCGCCAGGATGTCCTTATCCCGCCGCGCGCCGATCCGAACGTACTCCTGCCCTTCTTCTCTGTGCAGCACATGCAGCCTCGGAATGGAGTAGTTATAGTGGTGCCAGGACTCCGGGAAAGGTGCAGGCTCAGCCATGGCAGGGCTATTACCAGCAGGGGTATCAGCAGGGATTTTCAAGGCCTACCGTAAGTCGAACGTGTCGTTTCTCTATTTTTCAAGTTCCATCTGAGAGTCTTCTGCCTCTTCATATAGATCTATGTCATCCACATTTATACAATGGGTTGCCATCCGAAGCTGACGACCGATCTGGACATGGTTGCTACCCACTTTCAGGCTCAACATGCTCCGCCAATGTGGCCAGGATACGGGAGGCGATGCTGATATCCCCGACTTCCCACCGATTTCCACCTAACTTCTCCGTGAGTTGATCACCTTGATACCCACATCAATCATCTGGCAATGGTCCTCACACTAAACGACACTGGTTCTAACCTCGTAAAATCCAGGACCACCCGAAACAACCATGGATATGCGATTACTCCTGCCTTAAGCGTCCTACTAATCCGAAAACCAAAAGGAAACGCTCCATAGATCCCTAAACCGCCGCCATTTTCAATAGATTCCTCAATAGATGCAACCCGACCGAATGAACTTTCCATAGATGCTACCCATAGAAAACCGAAAAACTCATAGATGCGACCGACTTCGATATTTTCCCCCCACATAATGCGACCGATAGACGACAACCTGGTCGAACTTTGAATCCAGGCGAGACTGACAGGTTCACCATAGATGCCGACCGATAGATTCAGACAATGTTTGAACATAGACATATAGATATAAATAGTCGATATTTCGAGCCGGGATAGGCTGTTCACACTTTTTTTTTCTTTTTTTTTTTTTTCACATAAATAATTTTTAGATTTGGATTCCCCCCCTTCCCTTTTCACGCAACATCTCTATGGGGATAGGGTACTTTTTCTCTGTTTTCTAGACCATGTCTAACAATATAATCATCACAATCACCTTTATCATCTTTGCGTTTCTTTCTGCATTTTTTTGAGGCGGAGCACGCAAAGAGAGTGTATAAGTCGCACCATATGCGAACCCTCGAACGGGTGCTTCACCACGCGGGGGGACCCGAGATTGTCTGAGCTGAGGTAATATCATCTGCATTCGAAACAACCAACAGACGCGGGGGAGGTCAGACAGGCAGAAGCGATGTCGTCTATGATCGTCACATCGCAACCTGGTGGGGGCTTAAGGCATCGTTGAAGGCTTCCGTGTATTATGCGTAAAATGTGCCGTGGAAAACCACGATAGAAGACACCGTTTCTTCATCGTGACTCGCAGAAATATCGACTTGTGATCATCAGACTCACCTACAATCATGTCATGACCCCATCTCAATCCCGATCCGATGGATTGGGTATCCTAATCCACCAGAACCACGATGATTTCGAACTCTCAGAAGCGAGTGAAGGCGATATTGATACCTCCGACGATCTTGAATCCCTCTTTGGATCTTCTCCTCTCTCATCTCCCAGACTATTGGATCAAAAAAATCAGCAGAATCGATCACCGAGCTCGGACAACGACCGAAACGACCATAAACATTCAGCTAGTAGCGATGGGATATCTTCAAGTGTTTATATGGCTCTTGAAACCAGCCTAGAACATCAGCCTCGGAAGAAAGTCAAGTATACAGCAGGCCACGATCTCGACCGGACCCAGAATCTTCAAGTTGGCGATCCAGGTCAACTTAGCCCTCGATCTTCCGCGGATACTGGGAGAGATCACAGAACGGCCGCGCAGGAAAAGAGTGGGAAGCTGGAGAGAACAGGGCATGTCGATGGAGAAGACGAGGATTTGATCGCCAGCAGATTCGTAACGAAAGACATTGAAGGTCTTCACATTTTTCCTGGTCTGTTGACACGGGAGCTAGAAGGTGAGCTTAGCTAGAACGATTTCGATGGTAAATTGTGAGATTGATAGAATAGGGCTAACTTCTTTTCCAATGGCGTAAATCTTACCTCAATGCCCTCGACGTCGTCGACATTCACCTTCCCCGTCTATCCCATGCACACCTTGACATATACGACCTCATTCATCTCCAGCCGGTCTCTTAGATGCCATCGCCAAGTCTAATATCTTTCTCGGGGGCGCTCGAGACCAGGCGATGTTCTTTTCCTCATCTTCATCCCAGCACCAGGACACCTCTTTAAGCGAGCGCCATCGTGTTGGGTCCGATGGAGTTCCTGGATACCTTCGGACGTTGCCAGGTATCTTGGAGGGGTTGTTGAAAAAGGAACTCGAACGGAGCGGAGGACCAGGTGAAGAGTGCAAGATTCCGAGATCTGCATGGGACACTCTTTTCGAGTCGGCACGTCCCTTGGCTCGATCCGAGAATGCTCCCAAGAGTTACGAACATCCTAGATCAAAAGAATCTGCGACCTCTGACTCCCTCGCCGATCTGCCTGCATCAATACGACAACGGCAGTACATCTTGAATCTGTATAAAGCCGGACAAGGTATCACACCCCATGTGGATCTTCCTGATCGATATGAAGATGGTATCATGGGGATCTGTCTCGGCTCAGGTTGTGTCATGGAGTTCGAGAAGGCTGAAAAGGATTCTCAAGCCTCGGGAGCGGGAGACACGGCCAAGTACGCGGTCTACCTTCCAGCTCGTACAATCTACTTGATGACCGGTCCATCACGCTGGGAATGGACGCACGGCATTCCCGCTCGTCAGAGGGATAGGGTATGGGACATCACTGATTCCAACGAGGAGGTCCTTGGTAAAGTTGGAGAGGATACTCGTTGTGGGAGCACGGGGGAGCAGGGAAAGAAACGGAATGCATGCTGGCAAACACTTCTTCGTGATGTCAGAGTAAGCGTGACTCTCAGATGGATGAAAGAGGGAGCAAATGTCGTTGGGAATGACTGATTGACGCAGGATGCAGCATGCAGGATGCACAATGCACGATGCACGATGCACGATACACATCACAGTCATATGTACAATGCCCTTGCCGATTTCGTTAGCAGGATGATATCATATAACCTAGTCCGTACAAGGGCCCAGAGACCGACCGATTATTGTCGTCTCGAGCCCATCTTATCATGTGATGACATCTGGGTTCGCAAATAAGACCTCCCTGAGTCCATGATGTACCTCTTTCAAGACTTTAGCTCTTGGTCTTAGATTCTGTTAGAGCACAGGATATTCAGATTAGGTGTCAGTCACATATCGGGTGTGCAGGCAGATTCGGATCTACCGACATGAACTTCCCAGAAGGAAATACAAGAAAGAAGGGAACGTATTTCGTGAAATGTAACTCACAGGAAACAAGACTTGCACCTTCTTGACCTCTCCCTCCCCGTCAATGCTTTCTCCATCGTGATTCTCCATCATCCTCTGTGTTGGCTTCGATTGCGCCATCTTCGTCCTTGTCGTCTTTATCACTCCTAGGTAATAAACAACACTCCATCTCTCAAATCCTTCATGAAGAAATATACCACTCCGAGACTGGATCTGAGAGAGTGGGATGAATTTGTTCTCTTTCGTGAGGATGAGAGGACCGAGACCGCGGGCCGTGGTCAGCTGGATACCGAGGAGAGGGAAGGCGGTTGCGGACTCTGTGGAGGCAGACGAGAGAAGGTAGGAACGCAGTCGTTCAGGTTCGAGGTCTTCTGATGTCTCTCATGTCATTCGGCAGTCGTGGGGAAAAGAAAAGTATCCAGGCTTACCGTATATCACAGATGTGCACAAAGACCAAAGGAAGAGCAAGAAGAAGAAGCAGATGGTAGCTAGTCTTGCGTCGAATGTTAATGTCTGTATTTATATACCATCCCATACGAGGCAGACCATAGATAAAAGGGGGATCACGTAAGAAGGAACAAGCGAACAAATCAGTCAAGCGCCAAGAGAAAGAAGGAAGGAAGGACAAAGACCAAAAAATCGGCATTGTTTCCGGTTGCAATGAAGTTTTCCTAAAGCTGAACTGAAAATTCACAAAACACTCACAAGGACGCGCACCAGCATACTCTGAGTCAAAAAAGAACAACCTGCAGCCACCAGTCCATATGCAAGAATCCCAAGACCCCATCTTATCCAGCCTTGCTTGATCCTATCTACGCGGAATTCAACGGGCTCCACCGACGTTTGTCGTCGCCGTTGTTGTGGTAGGGCATATTCTGGCCCAGTGGATCCGTTCTGAAAGGTAAAAAGGTAAACTTCGGTAAGAATTAGGATCAGGCCTGTCCCATCTATCGTGTATAGTAAGCAGAAGGATTCATCGAAAAGAAAGGCTCCGGGTCACTCACTCGACGACACATTGAAAGGTCAAACTGAGGTTTCGTAAAACAAATCTCAAACAAATAAATCACCCCCCTATTCACGTCGTATTACCGAGAAATACCGAGAAAGATCGGCGACAATCAATGAGTAAGTTCGAGATCTTGTTGTTTTTGTCGCTCGTCGCTTGAAGTTGAGATGACAAGGAACGGATCGCGATATGCTTCTAGCCCATATTGTGTTATAATCTTCCTTCTTCTTCTTCTTCTTCCGATGATGTCGTCGGCAGCGAAGCGTGAACGAATATGTTCCTCTCTCCCGTTAGGCTATCTTGTCCACTTGCCCTTTCTGAATTAAGTGATGACGTCTATCGTATATAAAAGATTCAACTTATCCTACATCGCTCTATTACGTACTCACTTATTTCCATTTCCATTTCCTATCCTAATATCCATATCATCCGACCCATTCGACCAGCATCCTCATCCTCCCCCGGGAAACTCGTCGCGTGTTCTCCCTCTCGCCCTCCCTTGCTCTTCCTCTTTCATGGTCGTCCCGCGGCCGCAGGTTCTAGGCCGTGTCCGCCGTGGGGTCCCCGCTTTTTCGCTGACCCGCCCCGCCCCGCCCCGCCCCGCCGCCTCTTTTCCGGTGTCGGTCCGCCCCGTAGCTCTTCCTTCGCACGGTCCCCGAACGAACGCGACCGCGACCGCGACCGCGACCACGACCAACAAGTACCCAACCGAGATGAGCTCAGGAGGGGAACGAACATGCAGCGTGTCCTCCCATCACTCAGCGTCGAAAGCTATTCAGTCAGGCAGGTTGACAGTGTATCGACATCGATTCATGAGAACTATGAAGCATACTATTTGTACATATGTACATACACATTCGAATAAGGATCGTTCACCCCCCTCATAGTCACAACGTGTCGGGTCACACGTATTCATCGGTCAAAGCGCATATCAGGAAATACACCTAACGCGATAACGGGGATTCCACCAGACCAGCTTTGCGTTGACCACATCGGCCTCTCCCACCCACCTATATCAGGCAAACATATCCTTAGCATATATCTCAGCCAAAACCACTGACCAAATGTCCCAACCAATCATGGATCTCATCACTTCGGCAGTTCTACCCCCTCTCTCCAATCTGATCTCGACGGCCTCTATGCCTCTTCATCCAGTCTACTACCCTTTCGCCTTGGCTTCTACCCTCCATGCCGCTCGAATCAGCTGTGCTTACCGGTCGAGGACGAAAGCGTTGGGTCAAGATCAGGCGATGAAGAAGAAAGGATGGCTCGTGAACATCGCTGGGTTCTTGATCATGGTGCGTTGTTTATGAAAATATTGGGTCTCTTTTGGGTTTTCCGTGCAGACCCTCTTCTTACGTCTCTGACCCAACCCAACCAATTTTGCCTCCTTCGTTTTATTCTCTTTCTCATTATGCAGGCCTGGGGAGGTTCTTTCCTCACCTCCTTCCTCCTATCTGCACCCCCACCTCAACTCCTCTCCCCTCTCCCCTTAATCAATTACCTCTCCGTCCACCTCGTTCTCTCCCTCCTCCTTCCCGTTAGCGCCATCCCCCCACCTTTCTTCCTTGACCCTCTCATTTTCCTCCTCGACGCCCTCATGCGAACTTTCCCCATCTCCGGTGCGGTCCTCTCCACGGCGAACCACCCGAACGAAGCTATCCGTTCAAGCCTGATGTTCCCGCTCATTTTGGGTGGTCTCTCGACTTCAGGCGGTGGTCTCATCGCTTCCACCCTCAACGTTTTCGGCCCAGAGTGGAAGTTTTCGACCCCTCCGATCTTGTTCGCGGGTTGGCCAGCGTACTTTGACTTCGTAGCGGGTGCCATCGGTGCTGCCACATACCTCGCCACATCTCACCCGATCGTCGCTAACCTTCTTGGCGCTGCTAAATCCGGAGCTGGTGTTGCGACAGTCTCAGTCCTAAGCGCTCGTTCCCTCGTTTGCCTCGTTCTTTGTGTTCTTTACGCAGGACGAGCATTGTCGTTACATGGAAGTCCATTCGTTCAGGCTGTGCCTCAAGCTCAACCTGTCAAGGCGGTTACCAACGAAAAGAAGAAGAAGTAAGGAGGTGATGGTCATGGTCATGGTCATGGTCAGGAAGCCCGATGCAGAATGGCAGATGGCGGATGGCGTGTCGCAGCGGCTTGTTGCTTCCTCGCTCGATATGCTGAAGTGAAAAAAAGGAAGGCATGAAAGCATGAAGTGATGGAACAATGATAGATGAAATCGATACGGGCGAAATTCTGCATCTATTAATCAAAACAAATCCACATGTCCTGCCAAGAATGAAGAAATAGAAAAATACCCATGACTGGAACCCAAAAGACTATACGGACGAAGCTGCCACCTTGCTCTCGTCTGCAACGGTTGTCGGTGATGCATACCGGTTCCCTTACGACCGCTGGCTTCCATTCAGCCTTGATAACTGGCGGCATCACGGTCATCCGCAAGCATCCGGTTGTACTAAATTCATTTCAATTCACAAGGACGAGAAGGGAAGAGAAGTTAGCTGGTGTTGGACAGTAGAAGGGTACTGAACGAGAGGGAACAGGAAAAAAAAAAAAAAAAAAAAAAAAAGGAACCGAGAGTCATACCTCCAATCCCATCAAAATCATGTAGCTCTGCATATCCTCCCATCGGAAACGAGTCGTCGCAAATTTTCTTCCTTGTTCAGCGATCAACCGGGCTTCTTCGTCGTGAGCACCTTTGTTGCTATCCGGTGCTCCGACAAAGTACGCCATGATATCGCTATCGTAGCAGAAGCAGGGGGGAAGATAATAGCGGTCAGCTTCTGAATGCCCTTTGCAGGCCCCAAGAGAAAGTTAACAGGGTGAGCAGGATCCACACTCACTATACATCCGAGTAATCGACCTGGACCGGGACGTAATGGTACCATGGAATAAGGAAATCGTAGTTCCACTCTGGGAAAATGGTACTTTTCATCACGACGCTCGAACTGGTAAGAAGTCGCCTGAATCTCGATGACCAACCGTTACCGTCGACGTCGAGATTAAATTTGTATTTTGCGGCCTCCTGCGGGGAAATACGGGCGGCGAAGTCGAATTCTGCCTGGACGATCTCACATTCTCCGGGATCGCACTGCGGATTGACATTGCGTCTTAGATTAGCAAGCGGGCATAAAGAAGAATTGAGAACTCAAGCGCCAACGGGGGGAAGGCTCACCTGATGCGCTTTCCCAACCGGCGCAATATCCATATATTTCTCGTTCAACTCCTTTCGGCTGAATGTCTTTTTGATCGGGTTCGACCCGGTGTCAAGCAAGAGCTCCATCTCACCCTCTTTTTCACGACTGAGGTAGATCGCTCGCTCACGTTGTGAACTTCTCCAATCGGTATACCAGTTATGGAAAGCCCCTGTGAGTGTTCCTCTCCAAAACAGCTTCGGTATCGTTTTCTCGGACCATTTCATGGGCGGTTGTGTCTGATTGACTGCATCCAGTGGGATTCCCATGAGATCTGCGTTCCAAGCTGTCTTGCAGTAACCCATGATCGGGACCATATCACCCGAGGCTCGACTCGCGTCATTAATTAGCGTCCCGTGGATTCCCATCAGCTTGGGGTTCTTGCAGTAGTCGAACGTCTCTTCGTGGTTCGCGATGAACGATTTCCCTCCAACTCCTTCTTCATCTTCCAGCTCGTTGAGGACGATGTCAGTGAATCTCTTTCGTAGAGGTGTTTCTGGGCCGCACGTCCAGGCCCTAGTGGAAGAGGTAGGGACCGAAGAGGGGAGGGGGGGGGGGCAGTCAGTCTCCATGAGGGATACAATCAGTAGTGCGAACAGTTCGCTCACCATCCGAATGTATGTTGCATGTCCTGCTCCATCCGGTGAAGCTCGGATGGCTTCCAAACTGGAATAAACCAACACCGAAAAGAACAATTTCAAATTAGCATCCTTCGTGGTTTGGCCGGAGGAGAAGCAAGAAGAAGAAGACAGGGACAGTATAGCACGGGATAAAGAAACCGCAAGTAAATTCCACGTACCTTTGCCCATCTCGCTCAACTTCCGACTCTTCTCCATGACCTCATAATGCGCCTGATAACCCGGTCCATCGTGACCATGGAAATAGAGTCTCATTTTCTCTTGTCCCGGGAGTGGAGGGGGAAAGAAATCCTTGATCGGGCGGATGAGGAGTTCCATGTCTCTGAAAGTTGAGAAGAAGGGGGGGGGGGGGGGATTGTAGGCAGCGATGCACAAGAAAGAAAGAAAAGGCGAGTGTCAGTTACCTCCAAGGCGGTGGGCTATGTGCTCGGAAGCAGTTGAACAAAATGAAACGCAATACCACACCCACCTCGATCGATATTCATCCGCCGCCGGTCCACCTTTACTCATCTCATTCCCACCTTTCCCGTCCGGCTTGAATTCGAACCACCAACTAGCCCACTGTTTCTCGTGGATCTTTGAGAGTCGCTCTCGCAGTAGTGCTCCTGGATAGGCGAGGAAAGGCATGATGGAAGAGTGTGAGGTGGAGAGAAGCGAAGGGACGGCGAGTGATTTGTGGGTGGTGGCGAATTCGTACCTGCGTATGAGGCGCCGGGAGAAGAGAGAGAGAGAAGGGGGGGGGTAGAAGATCAGCTGGTGGCGCTATATAAGATAAGAAGTTCGAACTTCTGAGTTTTCCTCATGACGATGACGGGTCGAACCGGGCCCAATGAAGGGTCTGGTCTGATGGGTCGTGGGCTGCGTCAGTCTCCGCGATGGCCCCCTTCATCCCCACGCTCTGTCCCATGAAGATCATCCTCGAACCGCAGGCGAGAAGTCCAATCTTGTTACAGGATCCAACACAAATACGAGCAGGAAGTAGAAATCACAAATCAGAAAGAGTCAAGCAAACTCACCACTTCTCAAACCCTCTCGGCGGATCCCTTCCCCCCCACTTCTGCTTATAATCCTGGACCGCATCTTCCAAACTCTTAATACTATTCACTTTCTCTTCCAAGATCTCCGCCATCTCCTCTCCTCTTCTTATGAGTGTCGTGATCGGGTGTTCTGGGACATCAGTTAATGGAAGATCGGGAGAGAGGTGGAGAAGACCGTGTAAGTTCGGACGGAGTGAGAGGAGGTCAGAGGATAGAGGTGGGAGAGAGGTTTTGAGATTGAAATTGGATGATGGATGAAAGGAGGAAGCGAATGGATCAGAGGCACCAGAGGCTGAACCACTGTTTGATGAGAATTCGCGTTGAGTGTCAGAATCAGATTCAGAAGGGTTGTCGGCACTCTGAGACCTTCGAAGAGGTACACTCCGTCCGAACGGATATGATCCTGATCCACCCGGGGTTCGGCCGCCCGTTGTTCTTGAAGAATCCTGGGCATCGGTATCAGCACCAGCACCAGCACCAGAATCGCCATCAACACCTCCATACCCATACCCTCCCCACCTGCTCCCGGCGAACCATCCGTCAACTCCCCGTCCGCCTGCGTCTCGAGCCACTCCGACCCCTATGGATCGATAAGGCGCCACATTCCGTGTATACTGATACAAGAGCACGAGCGGAAGGATAAATAAGACGAGTGCGACTGTTGGTGTTATTTTCGGCATTGTTTTGGTTGTTTTCCTGTATTTCCGGAGAAGGCGGGTGAGGAAAGGCGATGCTGATGAGGATGAAGAAGGGGAAGGAATGAGGGAGAAGGGGAAGAATGACGATAACAAAGAGAGAAAAGAAGATGATCGAGAAGGTTCACGGAACTTGGATTTCGTTGGTGAATTCGGTTGGTCCCACGGTGAAGTGATACTTTGCGAAGAATCCAAACCCGACCCCGACCCCGACCCCGTTCCCGACGTGGAATTGTTCGTTGAGAGAGCTCTCTGATGCAAGTTCCCAAGAACGTTTAGGTTGTGGTTTGGGTTGAATGGGATGCGTTCAATGTTGTTGTTGATGTTGATGTCGGTGTTGGTGTTGGTGTTGCTCAACGTCTTGGCCGAAGAAAGGAGGGGGGCTTTGGAATCAAGCATCCCCCTTAATCCCTCTGAGAGTATGAGGTATGATGAGTTCACACGAATTAAGATGGTGTCCCAATTTCCCTTTCGACAGCTCTGCTCGTGCTTGTGCTTGAGATCGGGATACAAAAGTATGGCCCCGGGATATGGGGACTGGGAGTCAAGTCGAATTCAGGGAAAGGACGCGGCTGAAAGAACCCCAAAATCGTGCAATCTTTCTCAAAGCGGTGGAGCCCTAGTTTGCTATACCATTCATTTATCGGGACCGACGAGCAAGAGATGAGTGTATCGAAAAATCTCGTCCAGGAGAAGAGAGCAATATCATGATCAATGCAATGCAAAGCGATGGGGGGGAGGGGAGGGGAAGGGAGGGGGGGGGGCGGGG
>JANGFI010001658.1:0-23129 GCA_025758705.1 Goffeauzyma gilvescens
TCACCCCCTGACCTGTTTCCCCCCCTCCTCCCCCCTTTGATTCCCTCCCTTCCTCCCCCCCCCGGAACCCCTCCCCCGTATATCTCCCACCCCCCCCCCCCCCCCCCCCCCCCCCCGGGCCGACCGCTCGATCGCTCCTCGTGTGAACTTGTCTTGTCTCCTCCACATTCTACTGCTTTTTCAGAGAGTGATCCAGATGACCAGAGCCAGAATCGGAGCCACAAGCACGAACACGGCCGCGAACACGGCCGCGACCACGAACTCATCGCTCACCTCTCGAATCCTCGGTTCTATCCTCTTCCTCTTCTGCGCCCTGGTCATGCCGGGTCAAATAAAAAGATTACCCTTCGAAGCGATGATCGGTGCTGGGTGCGGGTGGTCGTCTGGGTCGTGGTGGGAGGTCCGCGTGGTCAAGACAGCTTTGGATGCGATCAAAGTGGGTGTGGATGTGATGTCACCGGAAGAGAAGGTGAGTGGATTGTCGAGTTGGAGTCGGAGTCGGAGTTGCCACTAAGGAAGTGTATTAGATGGGTCCGTTAGGAAATTGACCGACCATTCTTATCTCCATTTCCGTACCCATCCCCATTCCCACCAGTTACGCGTGGTTGCAACACTCTTCGGCGTCATTCACCTCTCACTCGCTTCCTGGCTCTTCCTATCCCCTCCATCTTCACCGTCCTCACCCTTTTCCTCGATGACACCCACTTCAATTCGACACCTCTTCCTCTCTCTCATCATCTTCACCCTCCTCGTCCCCCTCCCCCTTTTCCATTCCGCATATCCACCTCGCACGTTCCCATACACCGCACTCAACGGCAATCTCACCATCCTGAACTCGACTCAGAGTATTACAGGCCGGATAGTCGTCGCGGATAATCGGAAAGACGGGTACCGGTTTTTGAGATGTGATCATAGTTTGCTGGGAGGGAGATGGATCATGGACGGGATGCGTCGTGAAGGGAGAGACCGGGAGGTGGACGAGGACGACGTGCTTGGGGACTCGTAAGTTTTTATTTCGAGCTCGTCGTCCTTCTTCTCTGACACGCAACGAACGGGATGTGCAGAGGAAAACCAAACGTTCTCACTTTCGATTGTATTAACAAACCCTGCCCTGCCGTTTCCGCCGTACTTCCTTCGTTCTTTTCGTTTTGCTGCCCTTTCGGTTCCCTCTTCCCTGACTGTCTCGTTCCATTGCGACAGAATCTTCTCCGCGTTCATATTGCAAGAAGCAGTGGAATTGGTTGAGGTTGATCATGATCATGATCCGCAATCGGCGTTGATTATGTGAGTCCTGTCGTGTCCTGTCGTGTCGTGCGCTTCGATTCCTTCGCCTTTCGTCCTTCTCTCGCAGAATTCCATTTCTGACACCCACACCTCATCCTGCCTCTCTCCCCACTCCTCTCTCTCTCGCTCCCTCACAGCGGTCTCGGCGCCGGAATCGCAGCGAACACACTCATCTCCCACGGCCTCTCCGTTGACGTCGTCGAGATCGACCCGGCGGTGTATGTAGCTGCGAGAACGTATCTCGGATTTCAAGCTCCACGGCGCGCATACATCCAAGATGCAGTGGCATTCATCAAGGATGAGAGCGAACGGCATAGGATGAGGTATCTTTGGCGGGGGAGCACAAGCACGAGCCCGAGCACGAGCACGAGCACGAGCACGAGTGCGGGTCCGGGTCCGGGTCCGCGTGCCACATCGGCAAACACACCGGACGCAGACACGTACGATATAATCATCCACGACTGTTTCACCGGCGGGTCTGTCCCTGGAGAACTATTCACGGTCGAATTCTGGGAGGAATTGAAGTTCTCATTGAGTGTCGGTGGGGTCCTGGCCGTCGTAAGTGCGCCGCCGTTCCTCGTGTTCGTGCTAAAGAGAGGGCAACAAGACGAAGCAGCTGATAACGACTGGCTGCCCAACAGAACTTTGTCGGCCTTCTCTCCTCCCGAGCCTCTCAAGCCGTTCTCACCACTCTTTATACGACATTCGCACAATGTCGAACCTTCCGAGACGCCCCGAACGATCCAGATCCAGAAGAAAACGACCCTGACAAAGACGAAGAAGTCGTGAACATGGTCATCTTCTGCTTGGATGTTTTTGACCCCTTGTTGACGTTTCGTACGCGGTCTCGCGCTGAGTATCACGACTCACCACTCAGAGATTACGTCTTGTCCTCCTTCCTTCAACACGAAGTTCAACCCGACAAGCTGTTACCGCATCTTTACTCGTCGACCTTTGATGGGGATGGGAATAGCTCGGACGACAGCGACAACGACAACGGCAACGAACTTATCCTTCGAAGACACTCGGCTGACAACCAACTGGACACCTGGCAAATCCCAAGCGCATTAATCACTTGGAAATCGATGAGAGCGATCATGCCCGTTGAATGGTGGGTCGTATATTGAATGTGTCCACAGGGCGAGGGCAAGCAGAGCGAGCACGAGCGATGCGAGTTCGAACGGAGCGAGCTCAGGGGAAGGAAGTCGGAAGAAGGTAAGATGACGAGTGGTACCCACCATAGGTCGGTACAGCCTTGTAGTCAGTGACACATTGGTGCAACACAGGAAGCATATATAATGGATACATACCCTTTCGTTGCAAATAGTGTCGTATCATATTATTACATTTCAGAACGATATCGTGGTGACATGTTTCGTTCTCAAACAGGCTGAGGCCAAGAGGTGAAGAGTGAACCAACGAAAGCACGAACGAACGAAACAGATATATGCGAGGGACGCTCGGCCGTCAGCAGGATCACGAACGACAGGACCGCGTCTCCATCTCCGTTCCCGTCTCCATGTCCAAATATGCTTCTCCGAACGACAAATACTACTTTCACGAAAAACAGATTATCTTCATCTGGGAAACGATGAACAAGCGAACGAATCCCGAAGTACGGATAAACGAGACTGTCCGCAGTTTGTCACCGTTATACCCATGTTGCGAGTTCAAATCTTACATCTCCCCTGCCTTGATAGCAGCCAGGGCATTAATACTTACCCGCTGTTGAACCCTGGGAAGGGGTGGGTCACTTGACGCTTCGTCGTCGATTTTTCGCATCTTTGCAACCCCGTCATAGTTCGTGTACTTCATGCCACCAATGCCGGCTAAAAAGAAATCCTTTACGTCTGAAGATCCACTCCCTAGTGGATCGAAGCATTTCTCGTCTTTTGCGATCGTTATCCTGCTAGAAAGGCGGCCCCGGTCCCCTTCCGTTGTAGATATATATACACAATCCTGCCGATCAAAGTTGATTAAATACCGTCAGCTATTACGTGCATCAATTGAGCTCATCCTTTCAAGCACCAGAAAAACTATCCCATCTTCACCTTCTCATCTGCCACCATGTCTGAAGCTGTGGCATTGATCCTGCGTTGATCCGCGAACACTTCCCCACTGCTCTTCAATTGGTGAACAATCAAATATGTCATCGGCATCCTGGACGGCATGGTAAAAGCAACCGCACTCAAATCAGCGTCCTGATACGTTCTCAGCTTATTGTATCTGCGTATCTGCGTATCTGCATATCTTGTGCCGATGCTATACGCTTGGAATCAAACATAGCTCGAAACCAATGATTCTTGAACTAGAGTCGAAACCAGCACCCGGATCCAAGGCAGAGACCTGCGGTCGAGTGCTTTCGAGTGGAAGAGCCTTCACGCCGGAGAAACCTTCGCACCTTGGATTCGGATGCAAGAGAGAGCTTACGGGTACTCGGGGCAAACGGCCACCTTCAGCAAGTTAACGACATCGGTTGTGTCCCAGAAAGATTTGCGCGGTAGCTGCGGTCGAAGACGACTGGCGTGGTCTTGTATCTTCCATGGTGTTAATTTTTTATTTTTATTTTTTCCTTCCAATATGAACGCGATCCGTGCCAATCTGCGAACGGCGCGTGTGGCTGGTATGAAGTTGATGAGAATTGATGGCGCAATATTGCGCATGTACATGTTTTATTTCTCAAGTCGTATGCCTCCGGTCTCTTCGTCTATCGTTAGCATACGAGGCTGGGCTTAACTCACAACCTCAATAGAACGCTTAAGTTAGTCCACACGGGCGTTTCTATCCAGCTAGCCGATTCTGCTTGTGATACTCCCTGACCCCTCCTCACAACCTCATGACCTTGAGGTGGTACTTCACTCCACCTGGATCTTGTAGGCCTTTCTTCCATCGTGATCCTTGATGTCGAGAGCATCGATCACTTCCATGCGACGGCCTTCGTCGCCATGAGGCAAGATGACCCAAATATCCCTGCCCCAAGCGGTGACGAACGCATTTTCGACAAACTCGGCTTTGACGGAGACAGAGTTTGTATTTCTCGAGTAAGTGACCTTGACTACCGTCTTGGCAGGTTTGAGAGAGACACCATCATCTTCGATCCAGTTCCCCTCGTTGACGACTCCCTCGACGTCTGGGAAGATCTCGATTGCTCGCCAGTTGTCTAATTCGACAACACCACCGTCGGAAACAAGAACCGAGTCGACTCCGTCGATGTGAGTCCGAGAGGGGCCCTCAAGGGAGGTCACGGTGGCTACTGGCTTTCCTATGGGAAGAACTGTTCCGGCGCGGGCAAAGATGGCGAATTCGTCGAGCGGGGTTGGGACAGTGGCTGTTTGACCGGCGGTGTAGATTCCAGGATGTTGAGAAGAAAGTCGATAGTAGACCGTTTGATCGTTCGTGTTGGACCGAGGGAAATAGACGTTCCTCGACGTCTGGCCCTGATGGTACACGCCTGCGATCAAAAGACGCCCAGTACCCATCCAGTAGTCGAATCCGTTCAGGTGCTCCTCGGTCCATAATTGGGCATCGTTAGCGAAATGGCCATATCCCAACCAAGTGTTTGGGGGCTCGGCTGACAAGTGGGATTCCCAGTTGAGAGTGTTCAGATACGGCAGAAGAGCATATCGCCTCTTGATCTCTTTTCGAATGATCGGGAGGACCTCGGGATACATCCAAGGTGTGTTTGTCTGTGCCACACCGTCTTTGGCATCCTTCGTTGGCTTGAAAGAGTGAATGCAGAATCGAGAATTTGTCACTCCGAATTGAACCCAACGGACCATGAGTTCCGGAGACGGGAGAGGACCAGCGAATCCACCGACGTCTGTGCCGTAGGATTGGAGGAGTGACATGCCCGCGTTCAGACCCATGGCCACGGATCCTTGGAGAGTCTTCCAGCAGGTGTACTACAAATGGTGGCGGGTCGTGACCCGGCGAATTGGGATTCAATCAAATTGAATCGAATCGAATCGAATCGAAGAAGAGAAAGGGGGGAAGGTATGAAGTGAGGTGGAGTATCAGCATCCCAATTCCATCCCCACTCCGAAAGGAAGAACGCGAAGAACACAACACGTCGTCTTCCAAACTCACGTTATCACCGGACCACGTCGACGAAGCAAATCGCATAGTCCCGACATTCGCAGAGCGGGTGACCACAAACGCTCTCCGAGTGGGATTGTGCTTCAACATCGTTGAGTACGACATTTCACCCATGAGCTGCGTGTTGAGCATTCGACCCATCAAGCCGACGTTCACCCTGCCCGGCGCAGGTGCGGCTGTTGCTATCGGACGATGAATCTGATTGGCCGCCTCGTACAAGTCGTTGTGGAGCAGGTATTCGTTGTTATCACTGTTCCCGCAATCGAAGGTGTGGGTTCAGCTCGCTTTCGTTCGATTATTAGCAAGCCAAAAGCACAGTCTGCCACTCACTTCCACATCGAATCGCACCCGAGCTCAACCAACGAAGAGACACCTTGACACCACCAATCTCTTCCGGCTGGGTGCGACATGTCTACCCAAGCTCCTTGCTCGCTTTCTCCAACGCCAGAAGACCATATCTCCGTAGTCACTGAGCTCTTCTTGAATGGATCCAGGAACAATGCGTCCGCCGCTTTCAAAGCTTTGTAGTCGGCATGGGTGGATAGGATGAAAGGTTTGATGTTGGGCGTGATCTTGATGCCCGATCGATGGAATGTCTTGACCATGCTTGCGAAATCGGGGTACCGTTTGGTGTTCATGTTGAAGACGTACCGGTTTCCATCTTCACCGACAGTGAACCCGGAAGAGAGATGCATTGCTGAGCACGGAATCTCGTGTTTCTTGCATAGAGCCGGCCAGGTTTCGAGAAGCTCTTGAGCCGGAGGAGAATCACTTTCGCCAAGACCCATACCGCTAGCCAGGTAGCCCAACCAATCTCGAGGAACGAGTTGAGGTGAGCCGACCAACTGAGAGAAACCTTGGACGAGCTCACGGGCGCCTGCTCCAGGTTGAGCGTTCACACCATCACCAAAGAGGAGATACTCGTCCAATCCACCCCAGTCCTGTTGGTATGATGTGAAGTAGCCGTACGGGTCGCATAGACCCTGGTGAACATCCCATCGACCGTCAGAGTTCGTGGCGTGGTAGGATGCGACGGCGGACGGGAGAACCGCACTTGCGGCGGAGGTTGGCGACGAATCGTATGCGTGTTCATGTTCGTGTTCGTGTTTGATCTCGATCGGGATCGGCTTGGGCAAGGTCATCAACCACGGAGTATGCTTGTACAGGGGGTCCGAGTTGTAGGCATCGTATGCGGCCGCGTCTGTTCCAGTCAGCCTGAACGATCGATTTGTGAGGTCGAGAGGTGCACCCTTCTCGCCGAGACCGGTACGGATGCTGTCTGGGACCAAGACATCGTATCGGACGATCCCGTGCTCACTCAAGAGGAAGCCTCGGCGTTTAAGTGTGCTAAAGACCAAACGGGGTTCATCGATTCCAGAGAGGGTTTCGTGGATTGCTAGGTTGAGGTCATTAGCTTTCCATGTCAAAATTGCCTTCTTCCCGTCAGGCAGCGTGAACGATGCGGTCTGAGCATGTTCATCCACAGTCAAACCAGGAAGAGGGATTCGAGATGATGAAGAGATGATGTTATCTTGGGGAGGAAGAGGTCGGTCAGATCCCACCAGAGTCTGTCGAAGCGTGGTCGGATTGACCAACGAGAGCGTGTACACGTAGCCATCGGCGTTGGTCAAGACGAGAGCGTCCGGTCCGACTGACGTAAGCCGAAAGTCTTCCAGCAGTCGTTCAAACATGTTTAGGATTGAAAAGAAAGAAGTTGATGTTGAAATGAAATGAGATTCGGAGTATCAGAGGGTAACATTAATGTGCGATTGGTGGTGATGATGGTTCAACCTGTCAAATGATATGCTCGTGTGTTCCGAGGTGATGCATCCTATATACCGCTCAACCAAACGACGAGTTGCAGTCGCGCTGCCCGCTCCGGTCCGGTGATAGCCGGATGCATCAGTAGCACTAGGCAGGATTCTATTGACGTGAACCGAAACCATATGCTACAGTGAGCCTAAGACAATGGAATGGTGGTACACACTGCGCTAAGAATGATCATACACTGGGTTATAAGAACTCAATATTTGGAGATCTGACTCTGACAAGATGGTAGCAGTCTAGTCTGCATCGATCCGGATTTGGTGCCGACCGGACCGGGACCGATCTGATCGTTCGCGTTCCCGTTCGCGGCATCGACCATGATTCGTAACCCGTGACAAGCGCCATCTCGGTAGAGTCCAATACAACAATATGCCGACAACAAGGGATGGGATGACCATTCAGGATCGTTTGCGCTCGGCATGCATGCAGTACAGTCAGTACCTCGGCTCCCAAAATGGTCGTACCTCGGCTCCCCAAATCGTCATGCGGAGAAACAAAGCCAAGCGGGATCCCGAAATAAGTCGGTCAGGTCATGCGGAGAAACAAAGTCGGACGTGTTTGGCATTTGGCGTTTGGCGTGGGTTGCCACCGAAGTGAAGAGGTTCGACCTTGGACGATCCCCATACGATTCGTTTTCAGACGGACCGGGCATGGCTAATAAGTCGGCGAGTTTACTCAAAGCGATAGATACACTGTAGATGCAGCGGACACATCGTCCTGCCAGCTCCACCTGTGCATTGTGACAACGCATGAGAAACATAGATAACAACGTGAAAAGAACAAAGAAGAACACGAGGAACAAAAAGAAACAAGAGAAACAAAATAAAAGATGGAATGAAGTAATCAATAGAAAAATAAAAGACAGAAGAGCACAGCGAGACAGGTTCGAAAGGCAGAAATTGCTTGTGCATCGGCGCTAGCTTGTAGTTATTTCAGTCTTTCAGTGGACAGTATGTGCGATTCTCAATTTTTACAGACATTTTCCAGACATTCTGTCTCGATAACTACACGATGACATGGTTCAAATACTGCATGTCAATAACCGGATACTCGTGATGATGTACCAGATGCTCGGAAAATGAGAAAAAGTATCTTCGTATACAAATTAGATTCATCAGCGAGCCGTGAGCTCAGCATACAGCATAGTGGTACGGAATTGACAAAAGTCGCTTAAAACCCGGGCGGAGAACCTTACGCAGAAAAACATCTTGTCCCAGTACCTCAACCTCACCCACTAACCGACTCCGTATGTTTACAACACGTAGATGAAACTCGGGTTCCTGATCATTGTCAGAGGACCAAGGCAGTTAGCCACACGAAGCCGCAGCCGATCGGAAGTCAATGAAGCGAAAGAACTCACTCGAAATCCGTCATGTCGTCGAAAGCATTCTCGTTCAACTTGGACTCGTCGAATCCCTCAGCCCTCAGCCTCTCGGTCAACTCTTTCTTGTAGGCAGTTGCTTCGGTCGTTGACATGATGGACATATCTTTCAGATTTGCTGGAAGCCCCAAAGCAAGCCGACGGGCCTCCTGTTTCTTGTTCAGGAATTTCAGATAGAATCCCATTGAGAGCGCCAGGCAGCACAACATGGACCAGCACGCGATGTCGACGTAGAGACCTGTAGAGTACTGCGGCGCTTCCCTTGTAAGGCTAGAGATGAACGATGTCGGATCAGCATGAGTCAGCAGAAAGCATAGCTAGTGGAGAAACAGCCAGCACTCACTAGACTTGGGGACCGATAACCTAAAGAGCAGAGCAAGCAAGACATGCGTAACGTATCAGTACGACTGTACCGCCCGAGGGTACAGTAGCAGACACAGAGCCAAAAGTGAAGTGCTCACATTACCAGCACACTGGAAGACAAACATCGTCGCTGTTGTGACCACTTGCTTGGTCGAGCCAGCCGCGTTCAAATTAGCCCATGAGAAGAGGAGAGGCTCTGGCAGAACACAGGGGGATAGTAGGAAATCAATCAGTGCTGGAATGGAAGGGAAGGGAAAGGATGGTGGGTCAAGTTTCAGACCGCGACCGACACTCACGGAGACCTGTGAAGACGTAAGCCACATAGAAGCATCCCAACAAGCTGTTCGGCTGGTTTCGGGGTACCTTAAGCATACCAGCCGCTCCGGCGATGGGGAAGAGGCAAATCACACTGTGCGAATATGGTTTTGTTTTGGTCAGATTCATGAAAATGACTCCGCATTGGGAAAGCAGACGTGTTTAACTGCCGTGAGACTCACGCTATAACAGGGAAACGAAGCTTGTACTTGTTGGTGATCCAGATACTGATCAACAGGACGATGATACCGATGCCACCCGTCGGCATTTGCATGAGCACAGTCTGTAAAGAAGACACTGGGATATCAATGACGCTGAAATGGATACGAGCGCTCGATTGCGACTTACTTCGAATGTGCCAAATCCAAAGCCCTTTGTAATAAGACCGCCTGAAAGTCGAGCCGAGCAAATGATGCTCAGTATGTTCCATCCTGCGCGATGATACCCCTGACCTTGGTATAAAACTCACCGAACGCGCTGAAACCGCCCGAGGGAATCGCACAGCAGAGGTACATCATGGACCACATCCATGTCTTCGGGTCTCGGTAAGTCTCCCAGACTTGTTCCCATTTCCATTTCGACGTCTGACACGGATAGCAAGCGATTGGATCACAGGGCATCAGAACGAAGCTTTCAGCACAATTGAGAGAGGACCCCAGTCTCCAGACTCCTCACCTTGGTACCCGTGTTATTCTCTCGCAACCTCTCGATGGCGATTAATCGATCGTTGCCTTCTCTCAAGAACTTGGCTGTCGTTGGCGAGTTGGGCATCATCCACCAGATGAGCGGAGCGCAACCCAAGGAGATCGCACCCATGAACAGAAAGATCGACTGGTAAGATTCGATGCGGCTGGAGGTGGCGTGACCGATACCGTAACTGAGCAAAGGGCCGAGAATAGCAGCACAGCTACTCGATGCAAGAAGCGTAATGAGAAGCGTAATGAAGAGTAATGAGCACACGATTCGACTGGACTGCGTGCCGGAGGCTTTCATAAGAGAATAAGAGAGAGAGAGAGAGAGAACAAGGCTTACCTGTTGGCGATCTGGTATGTGACCGTTCGGTACGACTGCTCCCAACAAGTTTATTAGCACATCTGATTGGGTATGACAACCCCGGAGATTGCCAGACCCGGGAGGAAGCCCGGCGTAAAAACAAGAAAAAGGCAAACATACCTGTTGACGTCTGGTCCACCACATCTGAGCTGGAAGAGCGCATATACAGAAGGTGTAAGTACATTATCGGGGCTCCAGGTCGGAGGGTACTCACTAATCAAGACGAAAGATGGCAAAATCGTTGCTTCAAAGACACCCAAGAGCAGTCGGCAGATGATGAGTCCGGTAAAGTTTGTGGCGGCGGCGGTACAGAGGGTGACAATGCTCCAGGAGACCATGTTGAATACGACCCAGTATTTAACAGGAAAGACGATCAAGGCATAACTGGACAAGGGCTGACAAATGAGCTGCGCAATGTAGACGATCGAGGTCAACCACGAGTACTCAGTTCCCTTCAGGTGGGTCAGTTCCCTCAAATTGAACACGGCAGCGTATCCGATACAGGACTTGTCCAATTGCTGAAGGAAGTAGACGATGCACATGGGAAGGCAGACGAAGATGTCGATCTTCCTCAGCACTCGTTTTTCGTCCTCGGGGGTATACTCGATGTGTCCACCTGCCTCTTGCAGCAGCTTGGCTGCATCATCCAGTTGGGTGTTAGCTTTATATCGGCTTCTGACGGCGCCGCTGCCACCGTTTTTTTCGACGTCATTCTTCTCTGTCGCAGAATCCTCGTGATGTTCCGTCAGAAAGTCTTTCTTGTCGGAGTGGTCAAGCGGTGGGGAATGAATGGAGGGAGGCATTGTGAACAGGTATTTTCGAGTTTATCAGCAACTGACGCAGTGCCAATGTGTACCGAGGATGGGAAGCGTTCGTCAGGGGTAGAGGAGGAGCTGAAGCTACTTTGGATTTGGATTGAACGGGATGTGCATGGGTCAATCGCATATATAGTTTATCGATAGAGATCTAATCACCCATGTATATCTTTGTGGGTCCCCGCAAACCTGCGCCATCAGGGCAGGACAGGCGACAGTGTAATGCGCTTTTGAGGCGATCCGGACCGGATCGGATCCGGTACATCACATCTATCGGGACCATGGGTCACCTTCTACCTCGTGGTGCCTCGCTCAGTTAAGCTTCCTTCCACTCATCCTCACAGTCAGTCAGATTGCAACTGATGCTGTTACGGTCGGAGGAGATTTGACAGGCGCGGCGCGGCGCATTCGGTCACTTTTGCCGCCGTCTGTATCCCATTCATTCACATCCTTTGTATTTTTCTTATTTGTTTCTCCTTTTCTCCGAAGTGCAAGGCGGCGATACATACTCTCCCCTACCCGAGACAGTACAGAACACCAGAGCAGATTAGATTAGGTACAGTCCATCGGCATTCAGCGGCGCCGCATGCCCAGCCAAGCTCCCCCACCCGTCCGTTCCTTGGCCAGCCACCTCCGAAGCTTCGGGGTCAACTCGGTCGCAACGCAAGGCTGTCCATGGTTGAATCAAGGTGCGAGGTGAGGAAGCATGGGGATGGTGAACTCTCGGGTGGCTAATGGTATCCAAGACACGTCATCCGTTGAAGTGTCATCATGCATGTCATGTCCTGAAAGAGCGAGCGGCCCTGGGTGGATCGTTTATTAATTGTATACGTAGTACGTCGCAAGCCTCGGAAGCCGGTGATGGTACGAGCCCAAAGGAAAACAAACGCAACTGACTGACTGCGGCACTACGCGTCGATTTGTCGGAAGGGGCCAACAGAATGACTCGCCGGCACCATCCATCTCGCACTATCATTGCGCCAGAAGACGATATCAATCAAGCGGTTCATTATGAGCAAGATAAGCGAAATTGGGTTAGCTTTGGCAGCAAGATAAGCGAGATTGGGGCAGCGTCTGAGGTGGTGTTGGGGGACCGAAGTAGACAGATCGGTGTCGAGTGGCGATGTTCACCACCATTCATGCACCTGCCCACTCGGACCGGACCGGATTCCTCACAAGCGCTTTCTTTCTTCCTTTCTTGCACTCCAGGAACAGGACAGGTTGTCGTGAATCCAATCGGATGCTAGAATGGAATTGGCGCTAAGCCGCCGTGCTCAATCACGATCAGGTGTGAGCTGCAGCAACTTCGGAGATCGCGATTGTACATGAATTAAATCAGCGGATGGTCGTAACCCTCATACGTGAGACTTGCAAAACAAATAAGTAAACGTGCCCGGATAAACCTCTCGTGGAACTACAACTTTCTGTCCGACTCTTTAGAGAAAAACCTCGATTACAACACGTACATGAAACTCGGGTTCCTGATCAAAGTTCAGTTCAAGTCAAGCAAAAGCGTCAGTCATTCCATTCAACCATGTCCCTGTTGACAAGTCAAGTCAATGCAACCCTTCCTACTCACTCAAAGTCGGTCATGTCGTCGAACGCGTTCTCGTTCAGCTTCGTTTCGTCGAATCCCTCGGCCTTCAATCGCTCAGAAAGCTCTTTCCGGTAAGCCGTTGCTTCATCGATGGACATGATGGAGGCGTCTTTCAGGTTGGCAGGGAGTCCGAGGGAGACCCTTTTCTTCTCCTGGCGTTTGTTCAGGAAATTCAAGTAGGCTCCCATCGTGAGCACGAGGACGCACAGCAAGGACCAGCAGGCGAGGTCCACATAGAGCCCGGTCAGATAGACGGGCGCTTCTTTTGCGAGGCTGAGTAGGAGTAAGAGAACACCGATCATGACGGATCAGTATGATTTGCACGGCGAGAGTGGGAACAGCTAGCAAAATCAAGCACTCACTATACCTGGGGGCCAATGACCTGAAGAGCATATGGAGAGTGAGTGAGGGATCGGAATCGAATGTCAGTTAGTGTGCACCGAGACCGCGAGGGCGACGCGATATAGATAGCACCACACAACGACTCACGTTGCCGGCACACTGGAAGACAAACATGGTCGCCGTTGTCACGACTCGCTTCGTCGATCCAGCACAGTTAAGGTTGGCCCACGAGTAGAGGAGGGGCTCTGAGGGGATGAAAGAAGAGATAAGCAAAACTGTCAGTGCTTGAGATGGGGGATCGTAGAATCTGTGCAGTCACTCACGTAGACCCGCGAGGAAAAACGCTACGTAATACGCAGCCAATAGACCGCCCGTTTGGTTGCGGGGTACCTTGATCAAAGCGGAAGCTCCGGCGATGGGGAAGATGCAAATTACACTGTACGTACGGATAGGGAGTGTTCATTTCGTCAGCTCGGCATGTTCAATCCTGAACGTTGAACGGGTCTGCAATGGAACCGTTTGACAGCGTTGAGACTCACGCAATGACGGGGAAACGAAGTTTGATCTTGTTGGTCACCCAAATGCTGGTCAGGAGGACGATAATACCGATGGCACCTGTCGGCATTTGCATGAGCACACTCTGTAAAGACGAAGACGGGGACGATCAGTTGTCGCATTGCACCGAGATGAGATGGGTCCAAGTGATTGACAAAGGACTTACCTGGAATGAGTCGAATCCGAAACCCTTGGTGATAAGGCCGCCTGAAAGTCGATGAAACCCGGTTCAACATCTCGGCCGGCCGGATGCGATCCACATCGAACTGCTCTGAAAGACTCACCGAACGCGCCAAACCCGCCCGAGGGGATGGCACAGCAGAGGAACATCATAGACCACATCCAGGTCTTGGGGTCTTTGTATGTCTCCCAAACCTGCTCCCATTTCCATTTCGAGGACTGCATTGATGACAAACACAACAGGGGAGGGAGAAAGGGAGGAGGGATGAAAGTTAGCGTGGAAGTTTGTACCCAACTGACTCTCTCATCGCGGACTTGTTCACGTTCACGTTCACCTCCACGTTCACGTCTACGTCTACGTCTACGTCCACGTCCACGTTCTTTTCGTTTCTTTCTCAGGCTCACCTTGGTACCCGTGTTGTTCTCTCGCAGCCTCTCGATCGCGATCAATCGGTCGTTGCCGTGCCTCAAGAAACGGGCAGTCGTCGGCGAATTCGGCAGCATCCACCAGATGAGAGGAGCAAATGCCAAAGAGATCGCACCCATGAACAGAAAGATCGCTTGGTAGGATTCGATACCGCCGTTTTTCGAGGCGTGGCCGATACCGTAACTGAGTAGAGGACCGAAGATGGCGGCGCAACTGTTCACAAGCGGATCAACAGGTTGGGTGTAATGAGTACTCGGTTCGACTGGTCTACAAACTGAACTGTAGGAGAAAGAGTGGCACACCTGTTTGAGACCTGGTATGCGATCGTTCGGTATGACTGTTTTGTTTTTAACAAAGTCCGTTAGTAAATCTGATCCATTAATGACAATCCTTGGGCCAAAACAAATACGCACTTGTTCACGTCGAGTCCAATTCATCTGGGCTGCAAGGCAAGAACAAGGGTCAGATGGCTGAACGTAGTAACCCTAACGGCTCGTCGCGAGTCACGTCGCGTCGCGTGACGACTCACTGATGAAGACAAACGATGGTAAAATCGTGGCCTCGAAGATACCCAAGAGCAGTCGGCAGATGATGAGTCCGGTGAAGTTGTGGGCGGCGGCGGTGCAGATAGTGACGATACTCCAGGACACCATGTTGAATACGACCCAGTATTTGACGGGAAATGCAATCAATGCATAACTGGACAGAGGCTGACAGACGAGCTGGGCGACGTAGACGATTGAGGATAGCCAGGAATATTGAGTCCCGTGTAAGCCAGTGATTTTCTGCAAGTCGAAGACGGCGGCATAGGAGACAGAAGACTAAGGGGGGGGGGGGGGCGAGAGATACGGATACGGAGTGTGGGTCAGCTGATGATCCGGGTGATCTGTGATCTTGTGAGCGGATGAACGCACCTTGTCAAGTTGTTCTGCGGATGTTTTGCACGAAAAGGGGAGGGGCGGGGCACGTTTCCTCAAAAGTTAGTCAACTGGGATTCGCAATCGCGGTGACCTCGACCCTCTTGATAGAACTCACGCAAAAAGTACACGAGACACATCGGAATGCATACGAAGATATCGATCTTCCTGAGAACCCGTTTGTTGTCTTCTGGAGTATATTCGACGTGTCCACCTGCTTCTTCGAGTAGCTTCGCCGCATCATCGATCTGAGTGTTGGCGTTGAATCTTTTCTTGAGCCCGAGCCCGGCGGATTTCTCCACGTCCTTTTTGTCCGACCTCAATTCCTCGTGATGTTCAGGTTCAAACACTTTTTTGTCCGAGTCGTCGATGCCGAGAGAGGGGGTGGGGGAAGACATCTTGGAGGATGATTCGAGCTTATCGTATTGATCAACTGGGCGATTTCCAGGATGATGTCGATGTTGATGTTGATGTTGATGTCGATGGTGGAGCACATGGAGGGGCGGGGGGCACCTATTAGAACTTGGAGTGATCGCGGATCCGGGGACATCATTTATATAGACACGACACAAAGCAAGAAATATCCCCCTGCTCTGCTGATCCTCTGACTCAGGATTCCACGCATATACTACGCGGTTGCTCCGAATAAAGTCAGAAATCAGGGCATGGTCAGCGGAACGGAACGAGGTGTGAAGTGAAGTGAAGCTGCGGGGGAATCGGATGTCGGCACATCTATTGGTCCATATGTAAATCACACTGTTTCATTCTGACTTTGTCAGCGCAGGAAGGGACGGGAGGTGCCATTCGTATCCGATCGAAGCCAGGTGTGTTGTACCCTGTCATTGTTCACGCGCCACCCCAGCCACTCACTTGTCTCCACACTGTTCCAAGGTACGCACATACAGTACGACGTGCAGCACGAGTGAAATGCAGAACACAGTGACCAATGACTGACGGGTTCACTGTACACCCCACCTCCCCACCCCGCACCATCTCACAGCTCTCAGACTCGCATGGAGAGCCGCAAGCCAAGCCAAGCCAAGCCAAGCCAAGCCAAGCCAAGCCAAGCCAAGCCAAGCCTAGCCTGCCTTGTCTCGTCCGTGCTTGGGTTGCCCCGCAACGTCCAGCGTCGGTCACCCGGGACTCGGTCGCAAATGAAGCGGGGGCGGGGGGCGGGGGCGGGAGCGGGAAGCGGTTCCGCGCTCGTTCGGGCCAAACAAACGCCGAAGACCGTCGACGTTGGCAAGCGAACTTGGTCCGAGATGGGATGGGATGATGATTGCTCTACTCTAAAGGGGGATGGGATGGGATGGTGCGGCTGTACACATGGCACATAGACTGGGGGTATCTCACTTCATCGGGCCCGGGCCGGGGCCGGGCAGGGGCAGGGGCTCGGGGCCGCCGGGATGACTCAGCTCGGGGATGCTTCCTTTGGCTTCCTCCCTCCCGTTCGTACTACCTTCCAATCGTGGATGTCTCTTGCTTCCCTCCATACTGCCTCGCTGGCCGCCTGCCGCCTTCCGCCGACTTTGCGGCGAAGCCACGATTGCACACCAACACCGAGACCAACACCGACCTTCACATGCTACCACACCCCGTTCATTCTCGTCTGTCTCGGCACAGGTAGACACACCGGCGATCCTTGTGCTGCGCCTGCCCCTGTCATATACACCGATCCTTGTTTGATTCTCGACGTAATAGATAGACCGAACGACCGTTTGTTGCTTTCTCGATGTATTAGATGCACCGACTGCCACCGCGACTGCGACTGCGACTGCGACTTGGCAGTGACGCATCTTGTTTCATTCCGTCCATTCGTTGGATCTTGCTGGAGGCTTGCGAATGGCAAGGGGTGACGTGACGTGATGCGATGCGATGCGATTGGAAGGTGCAGGACTCCGACTCTTATCTTCGACGACCTCCAAACACCTCCAACTCCATCTCCACGTTCGACAGCGACAGCGACAGCGACAGCGACAACACAAGAAGAGTATAAGGGAGTGAGAGGAATAATACCCAGGAATAGCATAACATAGCACAGCTGAACGAGGACGACGACGACGACAAAACGCAGCAATTAGAAAAGTCAATTCAGTCAAGTGACAAGGACCGCAGAAAAGCAAAAGCAAAAAAACACTATCAGCATGACAGCGACTACCAACACGACTAGCCCGCTGACGCCGACGCTGACGCTCACCGTGGAGCGGGCAGAACGGCTCATCCGACTCATGACGGACGGACTGGTCAACATCCAAGACAAGACAGGAGAGTTCTTGTTGAAACGTGAGTGATTGAGGTGCAGCATGCCGTCTCTGAAGGCCCGGGTTGATCGATCGCCCCCACTGACTTCACCTGGTCTCGTACACAGTCGAAGATGGATCGATCATCGATACGAAAGGCTGGCACGGATGGGAATGGACCCATGGTATTGCGCTGACAGCACTCTACCATGTACGTACTCCAACGCTTTGCTTGTTTGACTGTGCACCACGGTGCCACAAATGACCAGTGACTAACATCAAACACCGTATTCGCTTCGCATATGAAACATCTGTCTGTCCCCTCTCTCAGCATAATTCGGCGAACCCATCCTCTGAGGCCGGAAAGTACTCGCTCCAGACGGCACTCGAATGGTTCGAGTCTCAGTATGGCATCGCAGCGGACGGCGCTCCCAAGAATATCAACACCATGTCCCCGTTTTACTGCCTATCGGGTGTCTTGAGTGCCGGTCAGGTCAAGGACGAACGATGGCTGAAGTGGTGTGACGAGTGGGCCGAGTGGGTCATGAACGACCTTCCTCGGACAAAAGACGGAGGTTTCCAGCATAGTGAGTTGGAGTTTGACTGCCTCGTTTCGTGTGTGTCTGTTTCCGACCGTGGAGACTCGTCCGCACACACACACACACACACACACAAAGTGAGTTAGACAGGATTGGGCGCTAACCCAACCTTGCGAACCGCCCTGTCTGCTCGTTTCCGCATCCCACAGTCACCTACGCCGAAGTCAACAAAGACCAGATGTGGGACGATACTCTCATGATGACCGTCATCCCGCTCGCCAAGATCGGTCTCCTTCTGAATCGGCCAGCATACATCGAAGAAGCGAAATATCAATTTCTGATTCACATCCAGTATCTCATGGACACCACGTCCGGTCTCTGGTTTCACGGCTGGCAATTCACTCCCGAAGGGGGTCATAACTTTGCGAACGCATTATGGGCACGAGGAAACTGCTGGATCACAGTAGCGATTCCACTCTTCATCGAGATCCTGGGCGACCACTTTCCTGAAAGCGATCCGATCAGAAGACTGCTGGAAAGCACACTCAAACGGCAGATAGATGCTTTGGTAGAGACTCAAGACAAGTCGACTGGATTGTGGCACACGCTGCTTGTGGATCCGTCTAGTTATCTGGAGTCCAGTGCGACAGCCGGGTTTTCCGCAGGCATCTACATGGCTCTCAGGATGGTGAGCACAGCTCTCGCCCTCGTCTTCTTCCTTGCCTCCCACGGGTTGACTGTCGGACATCATCGCTTAACCATCTCATGCCTGTTCTTTTTTTTCCGCAGGGCTTGATCCAAGGCGAACAGTACCGAGAATGCGCCGATACCGCCCTTGCGGGTGTCTTGGGTAACGTCCAACCTGACGGCGAGGTCGCACAGGTCTCCTTCGGGACAGGGATGGGGAGCGATCTCGATTTCTACAAGAAGATCCCGATAACATCCATGCCATATGGTCAGGCGCTCGCCATGCTTGCGCTCGTCGAATGGGAAAGGCTGGAGGTCGCCACAAAGAAGTAGATGGACAGAGATGGAGACGAGAGGGAATGGACATCAGATGTATTGTATTCATAGGATGTGATCACGATGTACATGCCTTCTGCCTTCCTGTTCGACGTACCTCGTGCTGCGAACGGTGCTGCCAGGCAATACGTAAACTTTGTTTTTTCTCGAACGATGTGTGCAGAAGTTTCAAACGCTGCGGTGGCAGACACATCAGCGTAGGGGCAGAGTTGCACCTGCCACCCACCATCCTTCCGGAAAGGTGGTCTCTGTATAGGCGACCTGGGCGGGGAGAAAGGTGTCCCATGTATTCGAACGATAAGGTGATAAGGGAGGCGGTGAGGTAAGGCGGAAGGGTAGGAAAGAGGGGTTTCCAAACAGAGACTGACGCCAAGGGCGGTGTCACGCCGGCGACCACACCAAGAAAACAAGTGAGGTTCGTCTGGGGGCAACATTTGCGATGAATCTGCAAGATGAAATGAAAACGGATGGTCCTGTGCACAACAGTCAAGTTTCCCGCGGGTTCTGTTTAACTTTTGTGAACGTTGACATCCGTTTGATGACACTTTCTGACCTTTCTCGACCTTCTTCATCATCAACGTCTTATTTCATCGTCCTTGCCCTGTCAGACTTTGGACAGACAGCCCTCTTCCACTAGACCCGCCACCAACGTCCCGAACACAAGCGAGATCGCATGAAGGAAAAAAGGACCGGACCAGAAGCAAAACACGACCGGGACGTGGCTTACGGGCATATCGGACTCTCTCCGTATCGCCTCCTCCGCTTCGGGCGTATCTGGATCTTGTCCTTCTTTTCAACAGTCCGAGTTTCAATTTTCTTCGAAGTGTTTGGTTCGGGATCATTGGCGGATTGGTTGAGGATGCCGGACGGGTCCTAAGTGGGCAAGCAAGAGGAGACAAAGGGGTAGAGGGAATGCCAGAAAGACTAAGAGACAGTGAGCGCGAGATACCAATGCTGTATCAGGAAAAGAAAAAAGAAGTCAAGGATTTCAGCGCGGATTCATACTCAAAACTCCGAACTCGATCTCGATCTATCATGCAGTCCGTATCCACCTGAAAGTATTCAGTTGCCGGCATCTCGTGCCCTTTCCCTATATCCATAACAATGTGTGGCTCATTTAGAAATAACAGCGACCTTAATCCGATTTGCTTGAGAAGATGTTGTCAAAAACGCTCGGCTGATCAGTATCAGCTACCCCGTCGTGACCGCGCTTGATCCCGTCCCCTCCCACGAGACCCTCGCAGGCGTTTTTATCTTGTATTTGGGGACATCTTCGAGATAGAGGTGGGAACAATCATGTGGCGGGGGACATTCTGCCACTGTCAGGACATCAGAGTATATACGACCATTCGGAGGCGAGATCGTCGTGATGCGCAATCAGCAACGTCCGGGGAGTTGGGCGGGTTATCCTATTCCATCTTACCCTACTCTCTCCTCGGCGTGGTCTGACAACAAAAAGACTGATGACCGGTGGAAAGAGTGGCGTTGTACCCATCCAGATGAGAAGCAGGGCGGCGGCACCGGTACTTGTCCAGAAAGTAGCCTCAGATGGACAAAGATGATGATCACCAGTACTCGCTTTCGGCGATTGAATCAGTTTGGTCGACTGACGGAAAAGGACAAAATACCTGTGTTGATTAAACCAAACTGCGTACACCTTCATCTTCTCCTCTCATCATCGACTATACTCGGACAACCTAGTCTGCCATCCGTGTAGAATGGTGCAGGATACACCACTCTGAACGAAACACTGCCGATCAGAGTCTGAACCCGAGTATTGCAGCTCAATCCAGGTTGTCGTCACCCCCGCCCTGAAGCCATCGAGAAAGAAGCACCCCCTTGTCTTCCGTACTCTGATCAAGCAGGACAATCGGACGACCCCGATCACAGCCGGTGCTGGTCGACTTCTCAAGACAACAGACTGTTGAGACACCTGCGCCGACCATCTTCTTTCCGAATCAGGTGCCACCCACAAAGCCGATTAGTCCGAGCATCTCCCCCGCCATCGTCTCGACCGCCCTGCCCAAAAGACGAAGGAAGCCGCACCGACCACTGCTAGTAGTCACGACAAGCTCCTAACAGTCTGGGATACTAGTCAGTGCTCATCGACTGTCGTTTGGCAGAAGACACCGGTGGCAATTGGAAGGGGGGTTGGGGGGCCTGCAAGCGCAGAGCAGCGCAACTAAGCAGGCTTCATGGTGAAGAGTATACGAAGGGAAGCGGGAAGTTCCGTGGAAGACGTGGTAACAGCGTCGGGCGACAACTTCCATCTAGCTCCGAATCAACTTGTTCAGACGCATTAATGTCGGCGGCAGGCGAAACAACGCATTTTTCAAGAAGCACAAGCGGAGAATAAGACTCAGGAGTAAACATGACGCGATGTTTTTAGGTATCCGGATGAGCGTGCACGGCACCGCAATCATATCTGGTCAGGGCTTCGGGACCGATGTCGCTGGATCCAGGCCACCCGGCATGCATTTCAAGCTTATCTGCGATAGCAGCTGCGACGGCACGCGAGAACTCTCGTCTCCCTTCGCAACAAGTCGAGGCTGCGGTAGATCTCGAGTACGAGCTTCGAGCTTCGAACTTCGAGCTTAGAGGAGGTTGGAGGGACCCGGTGTGGGAAAGGCATGTTGCCGTTCGCAGCCAGGACTAACTAAGCCTGGTACGTTCCCACTCTAGATGAATGTCGGAACGGACGGAATGCACTCAAGAAAGGAGCAAAGGATGCTTACCGAGGCTGCTCCTGCCGCCCCCGGACACGTGCAATTCAGTGCCACGGAGCATGGAAAAAGCAAAAGGCTCACTCTTCTATGCTGCATCGTCGCCTGTAGCAGACTATATCCTCCGGATCTAACACCGGACGTACATCAATCCCAAGTCCAACACTCTGTGCCGACGACCAGTCGTCCGTCAAGCTGGCAACGCCTATTGACCACACTTGTTACCCCTGGCCGTGAGTGCGCCAGTAGCGCGTTGAACGATCCGACCTGGTGGACACGGAATCGGAACCGGAACCGGAACCGGGCTTCCACTAAGACTCATCAGAAATCAGGGATCATTGATTCAATCCTGTCCCCCGTTCTCTGCCCTGGCATAGAGTGCGTCGTCCTAGATTCATTTGCCGTGCACGCCATGCAGACCGTGCATAGATCGGAACCCTCAGCTCGGAACGAAATGGCGGTATTAAGGGAAATGGCGGGAGAAGCGATGCAATGTATGTTGTGATGACAATTCGTGTTTGTAAGAAGGGTACATGTCGTTTGCCTATCGGAAGGCCTATTTATCCTCTTAACCCCCCCCCCCCCCCCCCCCGTCCGCTCTTCCGCTTGCTTATGGTGATTATGATCGGTTTCCCAGCTCTAAGTGAATGTATATACCGATGCCGGAGCCGGAGCCGACGCCGATGCTGCGACGGGTGATGTCGAAAGCGGTGCTAATCGAACCGCATGATATTGCGAATTCCTGACGGTGCCCATGCCCATGCCTATACGTATGAGCCACAATCACTGCTCACTGCTCACTGCCTCCTCTTTCCGACCTGCTCTCTCTGCTTCTCCAACCTCTGTTCCGCCTGTACGACCGCTCGCTTGATGTCGACGACCTCGGCGGCTGACAATGCCAAGTCCTGACTGAGTTGTTCGACGTTATGGATCGGTAGATAGATATCCGGGTCCATGTCGGTTGCCATTTGTTTTTTCTCCGATCGAGTCGATTTGTGCCCCTGCTGCTGCTGCTGCTCCTCTGCCAGCGCCAGATTGTCATGCGAGAGAGACAGGAAATCCAATTTCCCTACCAATCGAATGTTTTTCGATAACTCTGCCGACTCTTTCACTTCGACTCGTCCCTTGTCTACCAACTCGAGCAAGTATTCACCCCCTTTCCATGCTTTCCAATGCGACCACGCTCTCCACATGACGTAAAACGCAGGCAAATTCGGAACGACCGGAAGGAATCCGATGGGCGCCAGGAGAGGAAGAAGGTAGAGTGAACGCCAGAATAGTTTCCGGTGATGCGGGATTCGGCTGGTCAGATGGCTGTGGAGGGTAGAGATGATCGCCGAGGAAGGAGGGAGGGAGAGAGCGGATGAGGTGGAGGAAGTGGGGATATAGATCGGTATCTGGAGCGGGCAAATCCATGAAGTCTGAGTCAGCGCTAGGGGAGGGGGGGGGGGGG
>JANGFI010001659.1:0-23160 GCA_025758705.1 Goffeauzyma gilvescens
GGGGGGACGGTGGTGGTAGTGTGGGGGTTTTTTTTGCTCCTTTTTTGGATTTGGGGGGGGGGGGGGGGGGGGGGGGGGGGTTCAGGGGGGTAACCGAGAAAGCAAAAGGGGAGAAGCATCAGTATTTCTATTGCTGGTTTCGCTCTTGACGGCAGATACACCCGGGGACAATACTCACGAATCAACCTGAGCGCTGTCAGTGCCACCCTGTGTTCTCTATCCCTCGGTAACCTCGAGTAGACATGAGAACTGAAAAGTTGTGGGAGGACCTGGTCTTCCTTCAACGGGACGGCCTCGGACGCGTATCGAATGCAGTGTAAGGTGGATTCTACAGACTGCGAAAGTGAAATGAATTGCGACTGTCCATCAGCTCAAACGAGTTCTCAGTGTGTCCAAAGAGAAGGAAAAAAAATATAGCTCTGGGAGTCTACATCCACCACCTCAGCACAGTATAGATCATGCGCAGAGAGCGAAACACTCACCGCCCAATCTTCATTCGAACTCGTCTCCAACTGCTTCATCAACAATTGTAGCAAACCTTGTAACATTTCTGTCCTAAGCACATAATAAGCCGTAACCATGACCTCGCCTGCATCTCTCCTATAAAGCTCGAACGTCGTTCTTTCATCGTGATCCTCGATTTTGGATCCACCTCCCTCGGACTCGGTAGGCCAGGTGATTTTCCGCTGTAGTGCGTATACAGCTGCCCTAAAGAATTCTTTTGCAATTCCCCATGCTTCTGACGTTTCGTAAGCCTCTTGGAAAGAATCGTCTTCGACGAGTGCTTCTTGGATCTGGGAATACAACCCGAGGGTACGTTCTGAGACGTCTTCGTCGATTGTCGCTGTTCCTGGAAACCCAGTGAGTTGGATGATGATATTGAAGAAGGATTGGACGAGAGGATGTTGGGTACGACCTGCGAGCCAGGAAGAGGAATGCTCGACGATGGCTTCGACTAGCTTGCTCACTGCGATCAGAGACTCGGTGTTCGAATCGGCATCGGCTTCAGCATCACTGTCGTTACCGCTGCCGTTACCGGCGGCAGAGGCGGCAGCTCGAGAAACAATCCCCTGACCAGTGCTTGCAAACCACTCAAGCAGCGGTTCCGTCAAGATCTTGGTTGCTTTCCCATCTTTAAACACGGAGACAGTAAGGATCTCGATCAGGACGTTTATTGTTTGCGGAAGGAATTCAGGGGAAGAGAGAAGGTTGTATAGGATAGGAAGGAGAGTGCTTATATCTTCCGCGGTGAGACCCCATGCGATCCAGGCTTCTAACGTCTTGAATGCCTGTTCGAGTTCACGTTCGTACTTGGATCTCGCGCTTGTGCTCGTGTTCGTTTTTGAGGACAAGGACGAGGACGAGGGCGGAGGATCCTGACTCAACACTTCAATCAGCGTCCTCACAACGATTCCCATCTCCCCTTCGATCGCTTTCGCCAATTGACTCTTTCGAGGCTCGACGAGTGCCCCTCTCGAGATATCATGAATCACAATTTCTAGGAATTCAAGGATGACAACTCGTTCGACTCCTCGACCGGAAAGAACTGTGATAACTCTTAAGATCGGAGAAGGGAACTCATTCGGAGTCATCCGGAGTATCAGTCCGGCTAGACAGCTGAATAACTTCCGTACGACTAGAGAGTACTGCTGCGAGGTGTTATCAATTGATCCATTCGTCGCAGAGGCTTGGGCTCCAAGACGAGTGTGCGGTGAAGAAAGAGTAGCGGCTTGATCCAGCACTTGATCCAGCACCGTCGATCTTAAACCCTCCGGTAAACTCTCCCAGTCCCTCGCGATCTTCGTCTGAGCACTTTGAGCGCCATAGAACTTGACGATTGGGTCGGGGGATCTTCCTAGTCCGGAGAGAAGTGACCAGGCGATATCAGAGGAGATAACCTCTTGGAGTTGATGTTGGAGAGCGTGGGTGGTTGAGGGGTTGCCGACGTTGAGAGGTGAGTGGAGAGATTGGATGAGAGAGGCGACTTGGGATAGGTCAGAGTCGGAGATGTGCGGCATCGAAAGCGCCACTGCGGGTTGGTCGGAGGCGTCCATGGTGGGAGAAAAGAAAAGAAGAGAAGAGAAGAGAAGAGAAAAGAAAATAAAAATAGAGGGGAGGAATACGTAAATGGGAGAGGCGTGTGTGTATGTGAATGAGTAGGGGAAAAAAGAGGGGCAGGGGCAGGGGTATACCGTGGTGTCGTGTCGTGTCGAGTCGAGTGTAACTGACAGAGGAATATGGCAAGTTCCCCGTTCCGTCAGAGGCAATACACCCGTGACGTGAAAGGATGTAACGGAAACTCCCGTGATCCCTTCTGCCGCCTCCTGTGTGATTAGGCCCGATGACGAAGTCGAAGTCGAAGTCGAAGTCGAAGTCGAAATCAAAATCGAAGGCGAAGTCGAAGCTGGACCTTCCAGTCCAACTGAAAATTACTTTTCTCACAAGTTTCGGTATCAGATAATCTAATCCAATCCAGCTGTCAACCCGCCTGATGATGATGATTTACGCCGTCTGCTGCCTGACCCGCGTTTGCGTTTGCGTTTGCGTTTTGTTGAAATGCAACCCCAACTCGACTAAACATTAAGCCAAGGCACGATGAGACCCCATGTCCCGTTGTATCAACCGTCTTTTTTGGTAGACCAAAGTTAAGGAGTTGATTGTGCGCGCAACTGATTCCTACCAATCCTCCTTCCCTTGGATTTTGGATCATGATAATGGATTTCCCCCTGGGACTGTATTTATTTCCCCCAGATTGGTATCATCCGCGGTGTCGATACTATTCATCCCACCCCCCCCCTCCCCGGCCCCCGGAATCTCCTGAACCCTTCCATCCCCCTGACATCTTGATTACGTAATACCTCTTTTCCCCTCCCCATGCCCTCCCGCGCAAGATTGGGGGGGCGGCGATCGGGGATCGGCCGGAGGGCGCCAAAGCGAAAGTGAAAGTGAAAGTGAAAGGCGTGCGCGTCAGTTGGCCGGCCGGCATCGCCTCCCAAACGGCGTAGGGCGAGGGCGAGGGCGAGGGCGAGGGCGAGGGCGAGGGCGAGGGCGAGGGCGAGGGCGAGGGCGAGGGCGAGGGCGAGGGCGAGGGCGAGGGAGGGGCTTACGACGAATAGGAAGGGAAATAACACTGTAGCTTGATAAGCCTTTTAAGCACTCTGGAGTCTGGGGTTTGCTGTTTTTGGGCGTTTTCTTCCTGGGTTGTTGGAGTTGTCTATTTATATATAGACAAAAGAGAGAGACAAGATACTTCTGGTTCATGGCTGGATACCTGATCTACCACAAAACTCATTGATAGACCACCATCCGAAACGAAAGGGATCGTATCCCTCTTTTTGTCAATTACACTTGAACCATATTGGGATCCAGTTCCAGCCGCCAGTTATCTGAGAAGACACTCTTTCTCTTCTTTTTTCCCCTTCTTTTCGTCCACAGTCCCTCACGATGTCCCCTTTCTCCGCGGCATCCCCGGCCAAACGATCATCTGGTTCTGGTTCCGGACGAGAGTCCGACTCAGACGACGCAGGGAGTGGTCTTCTAGCCGGTACCGAGACTGTCGAATCTGAGATGGCTCAAGCGGGAGTTGCTGAACCGCATCTCCAGCCGCGCCGGAGATCGCTCAACGCCAACGACGAGAAGGGCATGGACACACGCACGGATATGGGTACGGGTACGGAGAAGACGTATAGCCGTTCTCGAAACATCCCAAGCACGTTCCGAGAATCTCTGAGTGCCTGGTGGGCGTCTGACCACGCCGATGCGGAAGAAAGTGAAGGTCGTCTTCTTTCTCGTATGTCGTTTTTCCGCACGGAAGGACAGTCGGACGTGATGCCGACTAAGGAGGATCCGGATCCGATCACGGCGAGAGTGGCGCATGTGCCGGTGGGTGTCGGAAAACAGAAAACCGATGGCAAGAGGTTTATCAATACGGTTACGTTTGCAACGCCGAGTTTGGAGAGGAAAGAGAAGGAAGGGAGATATGGAACTGGAGAGGGTGAAGGCAAGAAGGCGACGGTGCTATTACATGGATATGGTGCCGGTTTGGCTTTCTTTTACTTGAACATGGAGACTATCGCGAGGGCTTCGGGTGAGTCTCTAGTTAATCCCCTTGGATTTAAATCTTTCTCCAAGGACGTCAGTCATCGCTGACACGTCTGCGAATTCCTTCTTCTGCATCGGTTCCTTATCTCTGCCGCTTTCACCGTCGATCATCCCAGTCTCTATCGGTCGGAAAGCATACGCTCTCGACTGGCTCGGCATGGGACGTTCCTCTCGGCCAGACCCAAAGGAACTACACTCGGGTAAAAAAGCAACAACGGAACAACGTGTCGAAAAAGCTGAACGATTCTTCACGGATTCGTTGGAACAGTGGAGAGAAGAACAAGGGATTGAGAAGATGACGCTTATTGGACATTCGTTGGGAGGGTATCTGAGCACGGTTTACGCTTTGCAGTATCCGGTGAGTTTGGAGCGTGCGGTGTTAATTTCCGGTTCTCATACGTCCACGGACCCCTCCGTGACTATCGTCCCTATGGCCCGCAAGAAGGGGGGGGGGGCAAGTACAGGGAGAAATTGGCTGGTGTGCTGACCCGCATCGAAATATTCTCTTTCTCCCTTACCCCTGTTTTTTCCCACGTCTCATCAACAAACTAAAATGGCTATCACGATATCGCCGACCCACCAGTCCCGAGTCGACCGTCTCATCCTTCTCTCACCCGCCGGAATCCCAAACCAAGCTGAAGACCCCGGAAACGGTGCATCCATTACAGCCACCGCCACCGCATCCTCAGGAGCGGACAAGGACAAGGACAAGCACGAGCCCGACTCAGCAACAGCAACAGCAACAGCAACGGCAGCGGCAACAGCAAGTGCGAGTCACAACGCTGCTCGGGAACTGACGGAACCTCAACAAGAGACTCAACATGGTGCACCGAAAGAGGTGAATCAGATTAAGATAAATGGAAATGTGCCTGGAATTGGTGGCAAATCGCGAGTATCAACCGCGAACCCTTCGATTCAGAAACTCGAAGCGGGTGATGTGTCCTCCGCCTCAATCGAGAAGAAGTCCACCGCTCCTTCCGACGCATCCTCAGCTTCCAAAGTCCCCGAACCAAAAGGACCTCCTCCTTTAGCCCGCAAATTCATTACCTACATGTGGGACAGTGGTTTCTCACCATTCAGTCTCATCCGCGCGTTCGGTCCCTGGGGACCCATGTTCGTCGGGAAGTACTCCTCTCGACGATTCGGTGCGCTCTCTCCAGACGATACGAGGGACTTGCACGGATATATATGGACGATTTCGCGTGCGAAAGGGAGTAGCGAGTACTGTATCTCCCATCTCCTCGCTCCCGGGGCGTATGCGAGACTACCATTGGTGGAGAGAGTGGATAAGCTGAAGATCCCAGTGACGTTCGTTTATGGGGATAAAGATTGGATGGACCCGAAAGGTGGATTGGAGAGTATAGAGAGGATGAAAAAAGCCGGAAACGATGCAGGAAAATTGGTGATGATTAAGAATGCGGGTCACCATTTGTATTTAGATAATGCGAACGTGAGTAATCGGATGTTGATCGAGGAGATTACCGCGGTGGCGACGCAGAAGGCGAGGACGTGAAGGTTCGAGTGGCCCACGTACGCGACAACAAGGACGACCACGACACCAATACTGACGACTAAGAGACAAACGTTTCAAACGAAAGAAGGAATGTACGTGACCTCCACTCCGAACTGGACCACAGTCGGTTGGAGGCGAGGATACTTGACCTCTTCCTCTTCCTCTTCCTATCAACTATTGCCACAAGGAACGAACATGCGAACAAGGACTGGGATGACCAGGATGATTCCATACCCGAGGATGACTACAACGGCGCCGACGACGACAACAGCGGTGAGAAGGATTTCGGTAATTTGGAGAACGGTATCGAGAGTAATGTTATAGATGTGTTAGGATCTTTTGTAATATGTGTTGTATCTACACTAGTATGGATTGATAGTACTGATCTGTTCCGCTCTGTGGTCAGAGTGTTTGAGAGGGTGTTGTGTGATATATCGGTGATGTATTGTGTGTGGTAGTGACCACGATTGATCTGTTTCGTAGTTCCAGGGCCAAGCAGGTAAGGCAAGAAAGAGGCGAGCCGAAGTAAGTATTGCCTGTTTGCCTGCCTGCCTCCCTGCCTACTCATGCCAAGGAATGGAAGAGGAAGCCAGTGAGTGAGACAGTTCCTTTTGGCTATCGACAGTGGCGAAAGTGGCTGTTGGCGCCTGCCCAGGCGTGCGAGGGGGAACACACTTGGCGCGGGTTAATCCGCCCGTTCGTTTGGTAAGAGAACCGCGCCGACTCGCCCGCCGCCGCCCGTCGTTGGATTCGTACCAAGTTAAAGGTGGCCTACATCCCCTGGCCATCCGTCGTCGTCGTCATCGCCATCGGCAAGTGAATGATGGGCCATCCAGGTCGGAAGTATATCAATCATCACCATATTTTCATCGCCTGACCTGTTTCATACCCAACAAACAGACTCTCAACGTGTCGACGAGAATACAACGTCACAGCCCTGTTAATAATCGTCCTGATTGGGGGTCTGATCACCGCAACCGGGATAAGAGTGGAAACCCCCCCCCCCTCCCTCCCTCCCCCAGCATCCAAAGATTAAGGATTCACGAACTGGTCAGACGGCAACGAAAAAAGACCAAATGTGTCGATTATCGAAAAGTCAACAAATAAGACCACAAACGGTATCGTCACCTTCTCTATCTTAGGCTATCCGACTCGACGAAAGAGAAAAAGAGAGGAAGAAGAGCAACTTGTCTTTTTCTACGCACGACGACTGTACCCTCACAGAAGGACCGGCCCCGATCCAAAGCAATATATCCGTCACTGTCGTCACCTTCTCATCCACTTACCATCTCCTCTCACGATGTCGACCTTAAACGATACCACCCCCATCCCCTCGCCCTCCCCGGAAGTCGACCCAAAATCATGTCAACTCCTTGGTCCGACCGCTCTCCTCGTGCAATCTCTAATGGGCGTCTTCGTCATCGTTTCTTTGCTCGTCAAGAGACAGTATGAAGGAGGACCAAGAAAAGGGATGAAGAAGAGGAAGTGGAGGGTCTGGGGAATGGATGTTGGGAAACAGTTGATTGGACAGGCCGGGGTGCATGGGAGTAATTTGTTGGTGAGTTGATTAAGTGAGGGGTTAATAGGTGGGGAGAAGAGGAGCAAGGGTGTGTGTGTGTGTGTGTGTGTGTGGATGGTTATGGCAGCGCAGCGGAGTGGCGAGTGGTGCCGGATTTCCTTCCTTAGCTCACGACAAGATATGGCAAAGAAGCTTATCGGGTTGGATGTTTGTTGGGATGGGGTTCCCGATCTTGAGTTGACTTACTTTTGACTGTATGACTAATCGATCGGTCAATTTACTTGTTTTCGTTTCGTCCCACCTCACTTGGTGGCCAACACTGTTGTGTAGATATCCGATCAAGTCGCAAGTCACGGTGAACAAAACGCTTGCTCACTTTACTTTTTGAACGTGTTGGTGGATACCACGCTTGGTGAGTAGGAGTCTGCTTCGTCTGCCTTGCTGGCTTTAGGAAAGATTTCCTACTCCGTTAGAGGCATAACTTACGAACGGAATCTCTGACAACTTCTCCTACGGCTGTCTGTGCTCCCGACCTCGCTCGCTCCACTCACCTCTCCCAGGCGTCCTCATCATCTTCCTCGCACTCAACGGTCTGACCCGTCTCGCCAAACGAATCTGGGGCCCCGAAGGCTTCGACTCCGGCAACTACGGCTACCCCCCTAACCCACGTTACTTTCTCCGTCAACTCGGCGTATATCTCGCCACACTCCTTATTATGAAACTCGTGGTGCTTCTGCTGTTTTGGGTGGCGCTCGATGACGTACTGTTGCCGATGGCGAGCTGGGTGTTAGATTGGATGCAGGAGTGGAGTCAAGTCGTGTTTGTTATGGCTGTTTTCCCTTTGGCGATGAATGTGTTTCAGGTGAGTCAAAGGTTGTACATACCGTATCCCCCGGGCATCTCAATTTGGACCGAATCAGGTGGAAATGTCGCGGCCCACCGTGTTCTACACCGATCAACCACGGCACTGATACGTTTCTATCGTCCGGTTTCTTTTCTATTTTGGTTGGCACGCACAAGTTCTGGATCATTGACTCAGTCATCAAAGGCACAGGCGAAGCCTTCGGAACAGGCAAAGATATCGAGGAAGCTCTCGCCAGCTCACCCATGTCACCCACTCAGCCATTACTAGATTCACCGGACTCTAGGAGGAATGGTTCAAAACCTAGAGGTCCCTCTCATGTTCTCTTTGATGAGGACGACGTCGACCACGCCCGCGATGATGATGACAATGACGACGGCTACTTTTCACCGCATTCCCGTGCTGGTGGCAACAGCAAAAACAACAGCAATGGCTATAGTAATCCCCAAACCCGACGAGTCTCATCGACACCTTCTTCACCTTTATTGCATTCTGGCCGGAAAAGTGGTTATGGGTCGACAGATGGAAGTCCGGCATTACTACCTCAGACAGATTCTGCGTTCGTGATATCGCAGAATGATGAAGACGATGACGTACACAGGATCATGGCGGAGACGAGCCGGATTCTGGGTGATGGCCAGTCACAAGGGCAAGAGCAAGGGCACAGCGACGAGGGAGGGACAGAGGCAGAGGCAGAGGCAGAGGCAGAGGAATGGAGAGCGACACCATCACCGTCGATAAGTAGGATCAATGATTCAGATCGTCAAAAAGCTCGACGAAGTCTTAGTAGTGATGTGACCACGAACGTAAGCAAAGGCGGACGCGTCAAGGAACAACAGGAAATGAAAGCGACGACATCGAGTAGAAGAACATGACACGACCCACGGACAGGTCTTTTTACCGGCTCGACATCGTATCGTCATAGGAGAGGATGTCGCGGATACCCAGAACTAGGAGGGTTGAACAGACCTGAAGAAGATTGAAACTGTTGTAGGACTGTACAAAGAAATCTCAAGTATTACGTTGCCTCTGGAAAGAAGCCACATCCTTCTTCGAGGGGTCTCAAGAGGAAACCATGCAAATGCAATTGAAATATTGATCATCTAACAACGTCGTAAGTCGCAAGCCATGCGAAGAGAGAAGAAAAAAGCGAAGATGCGAAAGAGGAAGAGAAAGCAAATGGGGTTGGGGGATTGAAAAGATGTCTACAAAAGGGGCGTCTCGACGTTTGTGCAAGCGGTGACTATGTTTTGGTTGTAGATTTGGCTGTAGTTCTTGCTATGGCTACAAGAAGTATTCTGGAAGCGGTCTTTTGGCCGGGATAGCCTTGACGTCCTGTGAGATATCAACGAGAGAGCAGGTAAAAAAAGAGAAGAGAAAAGAAAAGAAAAGATGGTACCGTATGGTGGATTAGTTTAATGTAATCGTGGGTGTTGAGCCGGGAGGAGGAAAGGAAAAGCGTACCTGTGGTGCATGATCGAAAACTTTGTATTCTTGCCGGAGGTTCTCGTCTAATTCTAATATTGAAGCAACGTTTCCGCATCTGACAATCGGGGCATTTGAGTGAGAGTCAGCAACAGATCCTTGGAGATATCCTACTCTTAACAACAGTGTAGAGGGGGGGGGGGGGTCCGAAGGCCTCACTCACCTATAACAATAATTCGGTGCACTCCACACCGTAACGATCTTCTTATCGAACATCAACTTATAACCCTCCATGACAAGTTGATGCGCTCTCGCGATAAGTTCAATATCGTTTGAGAAATTGAATTTGTCGACGACGTCTGCGCCGAATAAGAAACCGGCGCCTCTTGGTGAGACTCCCCAACCGTTGATATCTGCCAGAGGCGGTGCAAAGGTCGTGGTTGGGGTGAGTCAGTGGATAGTAACAGTGTGAGGAGAGGGAGCAACTCACCATCAGGATCAGACCAAAGGAGGTCACACATCGGCCCGTCATGTGGTACCTCTTGTTTTCTGTCGATCACTCGGATCTGCGGAACGTGACAAGTCAAACATGGTTAGAGAGGGATTATACGGTGTGTCACGGTTACCTCCCCTTGGGAGAGATTGCGCGCTCGTTCCCCAAAGCAAAGACCGCCAGAACGGTTTCAAATTCGAAAACACGGTTTATATCTCCTCTATATATCCGCCCTCAGTACGAAACTGTCCACTCACCTGATCCAATGTCTGAACCGCCGGACTCAACCCTCCATGCACACAAAACACTCTTCCATCAACGACAGCACCCAAACTTAAGTAATCAAAAACATCACAACAATATCTCCAAACGTTAACACTCCCGTATTTTCTTTGACATTCATCGTAGAAACCGTAGACTTGGGTGATTTGGCGAGATTCGTGATTTCCACGGATAAGTGTGATTCGGTCTGGATAACGAACTTTGAGGAGAAGAAGAAGGAGGAAGGTTTCGACGGAGTAGAAACCGCGGTCGACGAAGTCGCCTGTGAGTAAGCACAGCGAGAGAGTGAAGGGGACGGTGGGTGGGGAGTCATGAGGCACAATAGCGGGGCAATGGAGATCAATGTCTGCCCAGGAAGGAAAGCATAATTTGGCTGTAGTGTCGGGCAAAAAAGTTAATCTAGACTCACCCATAAACAAGTAACTAGTCTCTGGACATTGACCACCGACTTTGAAGAGCTCTATTAGGTCGAAGAATTGGCCATGGATGTCGCCACATATCTGGGGAACATAGAGTAATATTAGCTAATCGATCGGCGGATCGCTCCATGTTGAGTGAAACAACGAGATCTGACTACGACATGTTAAGAGAGGCACGAAGAACCCTCACAAGAAAGGAAGAAAAAGAGCAGAAGAAGAAGAAGCACGAAGCAAGAGCACAAGAACACTCCCCGACTCACTGTCACAGGACTGTCAACATACTGCACGTTCCCTTCTTCTATTAAGATCTCTTTAGCCCTCGTACAGAGATCTTTGACTTGGGATTCTGAGATTGGTTCACAACGCGATAGGAGGGCCAGTTGGGCGTCTAGGTCGGAGGTCATTGTGGGCGGGGAGTGTTGACGATTGTGAGAACAAGGGGGAGGCGGGAGGAGGGGGAGAGGTGGACGGGAATCGAAGAGGATAAGTAGGAGAGCAGCCGAGGCAAGTGGATGCAACCAAAGAAACGAGGGTAGGAAAGAGGTTGACTAGCTCTTCAGTTTCGGTCAGATCTTCTCGATATTCCTCCGTGGACGTGTGTGCGTGCGGTTCTCCAAGAGTGTATGCTCTGAGTTCCGGTTGTATGCTTTCGTAATCCTCTTCTGGACTGCTGATTTCCTATGCTTTTGATAGCTTTCCGTACCCTCTAGGATACAGCACTTCTAGCTTTCTTCCTCTGTCTCTCTCGTACCCTCCCTGGCTCTTTTTGTTACTCCTCTATCCACTGTCTTCCGACCCTGAACCGCTAACACCGGTTTGCAGGTGATTCGATTTTGACTTGAATCCCGTTTTGAGCGTTTGTATGTCCTCAAGAGATGTCGAAAATGGAATGAAATGTAGGATCACAGAAAATGAAGATGAAGAAGAAGGAAGAAGGAAGAAAAAGAAGCCGGGTGAGATGGGCTGATCCTGTGGATACGTGAGACGATTTGAAAGGTGCGTGGGTCCTATGCGATTGTGCTGCAGAAATAATCTCCGTCCGTGAAAATTTCCAAGAAGGAATTGGACTTGGCAGGAGATATTGAGAGAACTCGAGCTTGATTCAGATGACCGAGCGTCCGGTGGAAAGCATCCGGTTTTAGTTGACTTATTTGCCGCGCCTCTGTTCAGGTTGTCATGAGAGAAGGACGCGTCGGGTGTTTGATATGTATGGTCCGGGTTGTGCATATGATGTATCTGTCCTTCCTACTTTATGCCATGACTGATTGTTTTGCATTGATGATTCGGATATCGCGGATGGATTAGGTTGGTGATAGATAGATAGATAGATAGATAGTCGATCAAGCATTAGGGATAGTTGACGGGGAGAGAGTGGGGGGGGGATGAGGGGTCGCGTGCTTTGACATGTGATTGAGATTGTAGTGATCCGCGGTGCGTGTACTTGAATATCTTGGAGCACTTCGATAGGGGGGCAGGGGGGGGGGGGTGGTTGTGGTTGAGTGCACTGTCTAGTTCTAGTCTGGCTCACGCTGATGCTTATGCTCATCCTCATCCTCATGATAGTCAAGTCAAGGCATACCAGCTGATCAACATGCGCGGACTGACTGACAGCACAGAATAACTCAGGTTTTTTCTTCCTCCTTCTTCACTTCTGAACATCTGGTTACTTGCGGTATACGCTTACCTCTCCCCGAGCAATTGAAGCACGAGCCGCCAAAAACAAAACGTCATTTTCTCTCTTTTTGGTTGTCCTTCTACCATTTGTTGGTGATCACAGTCAGGATTCATCTTCTTGGTACTCTCAGTCAATCTTTAGCATCCTATTCCAACAGAGCGATCATACGTTTACTTCGCCTTGTCTTCGAGTCGCAAAAAGGATTAAAACCGGTAACAAAATTCTGTCCCGCACACGTTTAAACTCTTCTTACGCGGTCCCTGGCAATACTCGATTACAGACGGCACTCGGAAGCTTAAAAGATGTTCGGATCTACGGCAAATAAGGTGAGTTTGAGCTTGATTCACTCGATCCATCGTATTCTCGTGTGGCCATGTACAACAGATCCACAGGAAATGGCCAAAACGTTCTTTCTGATCCCTGGTTGTCTCCTTCGTTTCATCCATGTACTTTGATCGGCTGTCGATAACTCTCTCGCATTCCACGCTCATGCAAAATGTCTCTCCCTCCCATTTCTCGCCATTCCCCACACCGCATTCTTGCCATCCTTCTTCCCCCATAACATCTCATTCTCGTCAACTCCTCTCGACTCGCCCTGTTTTCATCGTTTAGCCGCTCTTTGGAGCTCCCCCAGCTGGCCAGCAACAGCAGCCGACATCCACCTCCCTATTCGGTCAACCCGCACAGCAGCAACCGCAGCAGTTCGGTGGCTTTGGGGCAAGCGGAGGCAGTGGTGGCAGTGCACTCGGTCAGTCGAATGCGACCTCTAGCTTGTTTGGTCCTAAGACTAATAGCAGTGGCACTGGTACTGGTTCAACGACCACAGGTGCTGGGACTGGGGCGGGTCTATTTGGTGGATTCGGGAACAGCGCCGCAAGTGGGAGTACTCAACAGCAACAACCGCAGCAACAGCAACAATTCGGGTTGGTGGGTCAACAACAACAACAACAACCAGTCAGCGGGTTGTTTGGGTCAACTAGTGCAGCAGGAACGACCACGAACACAGCGGCATCGGGCGGTCTGTTCGGTGCGAAACCGAGTGGCGGTGGATTGTTTGGTGGATCAGGTGCGGGTGCGGGTGCGGGAGGATTCAGTTTTGGTCAGCCGCAACAGCAACAACAACAGCAGCCGCAACAACAGCAGCTAGGTCAGGTTTCTTCTCTGTTTGGCCAAAACCTAAACCAGAACCAGAATCAGAATCAGAGTCAAGCGCAGAACGGATTCCAGAACCAAGGCTTCGGCCTCAACCTGAACGCATCTACCTCAGCCCAACAAGCGATGATCTCCTCAGCAGCCATGCAACAATCCCAAATCCGAGCGCCTTGGGACAGCGGGAACGGAATCGCACTAACGATCCCTTCCTTGCAAAAAGAGATCGAACCCCGCAAACTGTTTGAGGACGTCGAAGAGAAAGATCGGGATTTGGCTTCCTTTGTCCTCGCCTTACAATCCGCTCTGGAAGACCAGAAGAAGATCCGCCGAGGGATCGATGGGAAGAGTATGGCAGAGAAACTCATGCGAGATCGTGATGAAATTCGGGTGATGGAGATTCAAATGGGTGCATATATCGATGCTCTCACTAAATTGAAACAGCAAGTCGACCGTCTGAATGATGCCGTGAGGGAAAATCATGAGGTGTTCTCGAGATGCATGGAGGCTTTACAGAATGCGAAGAATGGGAGCGTGCATGGTGGCTCAGAGAGTCCGCAGGATAAAGAGTTTTATGTCGAGTATTTCGAGAAATTGGCAAAGACGTTGCAGGATCAGATGAAGAGGTACAAGCAGGTGTTGAGTGTGAGTAATCGCCCCCACTGAGGCAGAATCTCGTTTTACGTCTTTTGAGGTCACGATTGGAGCTGACTGTTATCTTTTACCTCTTTTTTTTCTTTCTTTCTTTGGTCACCACCCCCCAACAGCAAGTCGAACGTCAACTCGTCTCCCTTCAGTCGAGCGACCCTATCCCCAAACCGAAAGCAATCGCCCAGACCGTCACCAATAACCAAGACGCGATCATGTCTCTGGCGAGTCGTACAGCAGGCTACGAAGAACGACTCTCCCAGCTCGCTGAGAATTATCGAACCGCGTTTAGGACGAGGTTTAATACTGTTGTAGATCCGTTTAGTTTGGGAAGGATTGAGATGCACGAACCCGCTCAGGGATATAGTGGAACGAGAGGAGAGAAGGCGCTAGGAGAGGAGCTGAGGGGTTTGAAAGTTACGTAGATTAAGAAGGCACCGCAGAACAGGGCGATGGGGGAATGAGACAAAGAACGATTAAAGGCACGAGCCATGTATATCTGTACAGTATTTACATCATGGTCCCGGCTTCCGCGTTTCCCCGTTCTGATTCACTTCTCCCATCCCAGCTCGAGTCTCAAGGTGAAGGGCATTCGTTTCCGAAGCACCTCCCGGAGCACTGCAAAATCATTCAATTGCCTGGGCAAGCTTCCGATTTGTCCTCAGACGTTGCTTGTGTTGCTCGCGCCACTAAACTTAGCGGCATTCGCAGCTCGGAAATGACATCGTGCCTGAGCCATTGTGATCGTACGGCTATCAGAGGCCAGTCAACGCTTGCCTAACTGAGCACTCGTGACGATGGCAATGATTGGTTCCATACGATCTCCCTCATGACGATCTGCAGAAAGTACCTATACGCCGGCACAAGGGGAGAGCCCTCGAGGCAAATGCAGAGTCAACAGCATGAAGACAGCCAAACTTGAGATGGGAAGGTATCACGAAAAGGTTTGTCGAAGAAGACGAGACAACAAGGGCAGGAAAACACGAACGTATCGGCCGGGACTATGCGTTTGTTAATCAACCATGAGGGGGAGATACGATGAGAGGCGTGGTGGGGGGGGGGGGGGGGAATTCAATCTTGTACAGAACATATATATATTTCAAATTTTACTCGGCCACTTTCAATTCTCTTCTCGGTCTTGCGGCAGCACCCATGTTCAAGCCAGCCTTCCATTCGACGATGTCATTGATGACCACGTTACCGGCTCGAAGCGGTACCTCTTTCTCCTCTGCGACACCCAATGCTTCGACCATACCCAAAAGTTCGGTCTTGTCTGCTTCCGACAACGAAACCTGAGATAAAACTTGCTTGGCGAAACCTTGAACCTGTTCCAATCCTGGGCTACTGGCCATCAACTGCACCACCTGTTCTTGTGGAATAGGAACACCCTTTTCACCCAACTTCTGGATGATCGGCATCGCGCTTGCTGGGTCGAATTTGGGTCCCTGTACTTGGGAGCACAAGTGAATAGACAGCTTGCGGCGAGTCTCCGAAGATGGGTGGATGTGACGCATAAAGATGTCAATGACCTCTTCTTTTGTTGCGTTCTCGAGCTCGACTGCGTCTTTTGCTCGTCGTTCAAAGTCGTAGAACCCATCTCCGATGGTCTGCCAGAATCTGGCCGATTCTTCATGCAAATTCTTCGGTTTCTCCTGTTTCTTATTGATGAGTGATCGACGCTGCTTGGCAAAGTCTTCTTCGCTCAGGTTTGCAAGGTACTCCCGGAACTGATCAAAGAAGGCCTCGATTCGAGATTCGAGGTAAGCTGCTGACTTGCTTGACTGGACGATGAGTCGGAAACCCATGGATCCAACAGAGGCTCGACTTCCCGAAAACACAATGTAACCGAGTTGTTCTTTCGTTCGCAACTGGTTGAAGGCTGGTTCGGACGCAATCTGAGCAAGCAACGAGAGTCGTGGTCGGAGGAAGTCGTCGGTGAGCTCGCCAACTTCACAGTAGTACTCAATTGCGTTATTCGTGTTCGCTGAGTTGGGAACCGGGATCTTCCAAACATGCTGAGAAGACTCGGGAAGCAACAGTGATCGTTCACCCAATTTCTCAGCCTCTGCCAACGGCCTTGGCTTCAAGATATCTTCGACCATGTTCTGAAGTTCGATCGCATCCTGCTTCTTCATGTTGCCGTGTACTAAGGTCTCAATCCAAACCCGACTGAAAAACTCGTTGGAGAATCGATCAACGTCCTCGTGCTTGATGTATTCAAGCTCAGCCAATTTCTCCTTGGGTGTCCACTGCTGCTGCGAGTCGGCGTACCGAGAAAAGTAAGAAGCGAGAGAGTAAGGCTCTTCCATGTGGAAATTGTTCCAGTTTCGGCGCAGCTGATCGCGAATGAGCTCGAAACGGTCTTTGTCCGCTTTAAACTCCTGCATGAGTTGAAGCATTTTTTTGGTCAAGAGCGGAAGCTTGTCGTTGTAGCCGACTGTGCCCAAGGTCATCGAGTGTCCCGAGGACTCAAGAGAAAACTGCAAGCCTGCAAGTTCTGCGTCGTACACTTCCTCAGTCGTGGCATCCCGGAAGAGTTCACAGTAGATTCGAGCAAGGACGTTGTTTCTTGGTGAAACGTTGAGAAGCGGAGATTGCAGAGCAAGGAAGAGGTTGGCTCGAGGCATCCAGAATCGGTCATCTTTTTTGTACCAGATACGAGAGAGAGCCGTGTCTCGAACGAGCGTTGGCTCATCGACAGGCTTGCCCTTCTCGGCTTTCTCGACATCGAGGTTTTCCGGAATGAAGGCGTTCGGACCAGGCAACGCAAGTCCTTCGAGGATCTTGTTTGACGAAGCCTGCTTGAGGAAGTCTGCGTCCAACTTGTCAACCCGATACTCAGTCCCATAGATTGGCTCGTTGCGGTCCAACTTGCCAACACCTTCCGGCATTTCCTTGGCTGTCACGGCAATCTTGGCCCGGCTTGGCTCCAACGATTTGAGACAGTCCTCTATAATTTTAGGGTCAAACTCCTCCAAAAGCCATTGCGAAGAGATGGTCTTCTCTTTCGGGATGGGGGCTTGAAGCCAACCAGAGAGATCGGTCACGTATGACGAAGCCTGTGTCTGCTCGACGAACCGGAAACCAATATCAGAAAGTGCTTTGATCTCATTGAAAGCCTCCTCGGACGGAGGAACGGACTTGAGAAGCTGGATGTAATTGAAAAGAGCGAGGGCGACATCCTTGTAATGGATCAAACCCTCGGCCGTGAGATCGACGTTGATCTTGAAGAAGTCGAAACCGTTACCTCCATTGGAAAGGCCGGCACGGAGCTGGCTTACCCATCCTCGGTGTTTGAGGTATGAGAGGACCGAACCTGGTCCTTCGTGTCCGAGGAAATGGGCGAGATAGTTACCGGGCTGCGGGCAAGAGACGGGGAGTCAGCAACGGTATTTTTATGCTTGTCATACGGAGAGCACAGTCAAGTCGAACTTACCTTGGTCTTGTACAACACCTCCTGATCCGGGAGGGGGAACGAGATTTCCAATCCACGAACGTCCTTCACTGGCTTAGCAAAGATGATCGTACCAAGCATCTCTTTGTCGAACACGTCAGGAGAATAGGTGATCCTCTCTTGTCCTGGCTCTGTTCGAACGGGCACGGCCTCGAATCGGCTCCTGACCATCTTCTCAAGATCGTCCAAGCTGTCTCGGCCGACGACGACCAACTTCATTCGGCGAGCACAGTACTCCCTTTTCCACCAATCGATCAATTCCGCTCGAGGATCCCGACCTTCACTCTTTGGCTGTTCCCAGAGACTCTGGAGGTTACCCGTTCCGAACTTGTTGTAAGGGTGGTTAGGAGATGCCAAGTGTTTCTCGAGCTGGTAGAACCGCCACATGTCTTGTTGAAGATTCTTGGAGTGCTCCGAGTCGACTGCACGGATCTCTCGCTCGGTACACGAGTCAGCGAAGAGAGGGTTGACAAAGAAGCCAGCGAATCGGTCGAGAGCACCTTCGAGTGCGTCGGGTGCAACGTCAAAGAAGTACTGCAGAGGGAGAAAAAAATGTCAGTATTTCGGAAGATTCAAAGGTACCGATATCGTCCTCTTTCCTTGTTATGTAAGATTCAGTGTCAAACCGGGGAGATGGCAAGAAGACTCACATTCGTGCTACACATCGCTGTGTAGGCATTACTGTGTCCATTATGAGCACTCAAATAAGAGCTATACGCATTCTCGTCTGGGAAATCCTTTGTACCCAAAAACATCAAATGTTCACAAAAATGCGCACAACCTGGTAATCCAGCGGGATCTTCCAAATGTCCAACACCGACGTCCATGGAGGCGGCGGCTTTGTCTGCATCGGCGTCGTGGACCAGAACACATTCAAGACCGTTGGAGAGGACGAGATGGCGATGAGGTCGGGTTTCGGTTGGAGGGAGAATGAGGGAGACGGAAGAAGGACCAGAGTGGTCGGAGGGGCTGGAGGGGTTGGTCATGCTGCTGGGACTGAAGAAAGAAACAAGGGCGGTGGGGAAGAAGATCGAAAGAAAGGCGACGAGGAGTGAAATCATAAGGTTGCAGTGGAAGCGATTTTAGAGAAGGAAAGAGTAGAATCCCTAGCGGGTGATGTCAGTACGTTTGTGTGGAGGGAAAAAAGAGATGTAAGGAAAGACGCATTTAGGGTGTGAAGAGTGGTCTGATAAATTCCTTCTGCCCTCCTCTCCTCCCCCTTATACCTTGCCCAGATTCAGTCCAGAGAGGCCCTCTTCTCACCGAAAAAAATGGGAAGGGCAAGGATAATCTGTAACGGAATCACCGAACCTTCGGATGAATTGGAACAAAGGAATCCGATTCGCCTCCAAGCAGTAAAGGACCCCCTTTCATGAAGAAAACCAGTGGAAGAATCCTGGATCTCTAAGAGCCTCTTCTGGGACTCTCCTCCGGATCCTAAAGAGAACGTTGCCGATGTGACAGGAAGGAAACCCGAAACCCTCTATAATCTTGTGATTGGACCGACTGAAAAAGCGAAAATCGTAAAATGCTGGAAACCAAACTCACCTAGATGCTCTATTTTGAACGGAAGAATTCAGATATCGTCTAGATGCTATTCGTGATCCCGAGATCAAGTTCCGATGCAAAAAGGGTTGATTGTTGACTATGGAATGGTTTTTAGCTCCTAGTGCTGAAATTGCGGATGAAGAAGGGACAATATCACTGATAGATCCTAAAGAAGGTGATTGGAGTGCTTTGGAGTTCAAAATCGAAGCAAACGAGCGACTCGGGTTGTAAGAAAGGGGACGATGAAGTGTTGGAGAAGTCAGAGATAAGGATCGAGAAGAAGAGGAGAAACGGAATCGTCCTCTGGCGAGCGCAGAGAACGAGCTCATCCGGTGTTTGGGGGTTGCGATGTGAGGGGTGAACGGTATTCGTTTTAGATGTTCGTTCGTGTGCTGCAGAATGAAAGCAGAACCCGGTTGTGCAGGGGATGAAGAAGTGAAGAAAAGAGGAGCTCCGAATGGATACTGTGTATCTATGAGATTGAAACGGCTATGATAATATATTGTCAAAGAAAGACCTGCGCCAACTTGAGGCGACAGGGCGGTATGAAACCAACAACGACAGGCGACGTTGACGACGGGCGGACGGACTAAAACCTATTGTTCTCTCCCGTGTCCTCGTTCGCCCCGCCCCCCCCCCCCTCGACCCCAGTTGCCCGTCACGCGCGATCGGGTAAGCGACCGTGTAACACGTAGGGGGTTAAAGGGGGCTCGGACATCGGCGAATACCATTCCGTCGTGGTTAACTTTACACCTTGAGCTCAATCTTCCTTTTCTGATTGTAGACGAGCGATATGGACTCTCAACCCATATAAATTTCCTCTTGGAACAGCAGTATCGAAGCTCTGAAGGGAGTTTTCCGTGAGCATTAAAAGCAGCAGAACAAAGTAGCAGCGCGAACGGCAGCCACGAACGAGGCGAGTCGTTCATCTGCAATCGGTCACGAGTCCCCTCTTTCCGGAGTTGATTTTTTAGACTATTACCGTTCCGCTGTACATCCCTCTGTCGATGGCTCCCTACCACCGGCCTCGCCCCTACAGGATGGCATATCAAGTGGACCCCAGCGGGAGATAAGGGTCACAATGGTGAGAAAAAGATGCCAAATTTGTGATGTCCGGAGAGACGAGCCATTTCGGTTTTCCATGAGAAGCCCTGCATAACATTACGAGAACGATGTACAAGTTAATCCGTCAGGATGTTCACTTCTGGACTCTCGCTGAATGGTATTCAGACCTAATTTCTCCCTGCGACACAGCCTGTCAAGGGGCACCGAAGCTTGTATGGCCTGATACCTACTTGTGACATCAACGTGAAATCGCGAACGACAGTCCCTCCCCCTTTTGACGCTACCCACCGAAAGAATTAAAGGCTGTTATGTTATGACGTCAAAACATATGAGAAAGCGGCGCAAAACGACCTCTATGACGATATCTATCCCATTCGGTCTTATTTTAGAGCACTTTCGTTCTTCATTCTTCTGCCTTGCCTAGAATCACCGGCTTCAATTGCCTTAGGCTTGTCGATTCGCGCTGCAGGTATTGTCGGGCTTGTCGCTTCTTGATGCATGAGCCTCCTTTGGTGACTTGGTCTTGTGATAACGTACAAGTGGCAACTCTTGCCACTTATTTCCTTTCAGTGGCTCTTTGAATTAGCTTTTTTGACTCGAAGAAGCGTGATACAAAAAAGGGATATCGCCGGGACGTACCTCCTAATTTGTGTGAATACCTGAAAATATGGTCTCCTTGTCGAGTGGTGTTTCTCCAGGACCTTTGAGCTACCCACGGTGACGCCATCCGTAAGCTAGATAGCGGTCATGTGACCATGCTTCCTTTGATTAAGCTTCCCCGGGCCAAGCAGCACGTTGCTCCCGCATGACGCTGTGCACCGTATTCTTTTTGACAACCTGACTTGGACTCCAAAAAGAAGTGGCGGGATGCATTGCTGTGCACGTCCTTCCTCCACCTACGCTGCCTTATATTTTTCTGTTCCTCAAAAGGAAGTGGGTCGTCAAATTTCGGTGACGTTCATCTTTTAATTGCCCTATTTAAACTTTTTTATGACGCAAGAGAAGTATGCTAATTTAATTCGGTGCAAGTCTTTCCTCCGATAAATTCGCCCTCTGCGAAGGTTGAGGAGGAAAAAGAAGAGTGGCGCTCTATATGTTGTGACCCGTGACCGTCGACACAACAACCGGGTTCCCGTCTGGCGTGAGCCCACCCACCTACCCACCTAACCTAGGCAGGAAAGAAAGACAGCGGTTCTCTCTGTAATGCCCACCACAAACCTGCAAGATTAAAAGTCACATAATAGCCAGGGGAAGCAGGGGACGATCCGGGATACAAGGACGACATATTTGTAAGAATAATCTAGGAGCGAGAGCGAACAAGCTAAACATTCGATCCAATTCTCACACCACTCAAGACACCATCTCACCAACGGCATCAACTGACTGAAACATCAACATCCAAACATGACTGTCGAAGACAACGACAAAATCCTCCACACTTTGGACAGTTGAGTGATGGTGACTGAGATCTTTCATCTTTTACCAAAGTACCTGGAGTGAAAACTCACCTCATCCATGATACCCAATGGGGCTTGACGCTTGAAGAAACTACATGGCGATGTTATGTCCCGCAAGGCGCTGGGCGACAAGGTGCAATGCTCAGCGACTCAGAAGGCTGCAGTCTGTGTGTATCTGAGGTCAGTCTTGACCCTGATCCTTGCGGAAACCAAGAAATCAGACGTGGATGAGCCAAACACAACAAAACATCCCTCCAGCTGGATTTGACGGTTCAGCAACAAAGTTGCGCAAGGAAATCGATGTTCTTTCCTCTCGGCTCGCGAAAAGCGGTGAGCGGCAGCGAAACACTGCAATGCAAGTGTTTTCCCAGATTGAAATCGGTTGGCACTGATAATTCCTTTTCTGTTCTAAGACAATGATTGGAGAACTCTTCCACAGGCTCGTCCAATGATGGGATGGGAGAATTATCGCAATGGAAAGAGGTCGAAACCTTGGAATCCTTCGCTCACTACTGCGTGGATTTGGTCGATGTTCAAGAAGTCTATTCAAAAAGTCTCTGGAGAATGTTGAGGATGCCCTAGAACGTCTCTTTGCATTGGCGAAAGGATGGGGCAACGTTGATGGGTACATCAACGATCACACTGGAAGCCTTAGTAGTTACGCACCACCTCCAACTACTTCTGCCACCTCTGCTTCGCCGTCGTCCAGGACGGCCGACACGTCTACGATTCTCAACTCGGTGTGAGCATAAGGTTCGAGAGAGCTTTCTTTGTACCTGTTGGGAGGAGATTCTAGATATCTAATAGGATCATGATATCTCATGCACGAATAGTGATGCAGACCAGAATGGATCAGATTTTGAAAGAGATCCTGTCATCGTTGGCCCTTGCCTCTACGACCATCCCTCTTGTATTTGCCACATAGACCCATTTCATTTCGTCGTCCACAACCGTCTCATGCCCCCAGTGGTTGGTATTTCCCGTGTACCCTCTAAGCCCTCCCATTCACCTCACCCCCCCCTTCTTGGCTGCCTTGCTTGCAGATTGCCACCGATGACAGCACAACTCGAGTCATAGCAATTAAGAGGATCATAGTAACACCCTCAACACCATCGTAGTGAATTTCGAGAACCAGTCTTCGCCCCCGTTCCTTTTCTCTCTCGGTCGCATTTGTAGCCACCAACCGGAGAAGAGGGTTGTTGACGAATAAACCAGCAAACCGCGGAGAACGGTATATTCCAATCCTCCTCCCTCCTCCGTGCGGATCTCGATCTGGCTGGGCTGGTCTTGGGGGCGGGGGCGCGGTGGGGAACGCGGCGTAACCAAAGCGAAGGGAAGGGGAGAGGCTGATGGAAATGGAAAACACGGCGGCCCGCGCCGTGCCCGCCGCGTCCTGGTTGTCCTCTGCCGCAAAATAATGTGCTCACCGCGGGAATGGGGTTGTTTCAACCTTTTTCCTAGCCGTGGACCTCTCCCCTTTCGCCTTCGTCAACGCCGCGGTCGCTGCCGCCCCCGCCGTTCCCCCAAAAATGAGAAGGAGGGGGGGGGGG
>JANGFI010001660.1:472-23179 GCA_025758705.1 Goffeauzyma gilvescens
AAACACCTCGCTCGACTCGACTGGACTCGACTCGACTCAGCTCGGTCACACGAGGAAAAGAGAATGGGAGCGGAAATGGCGCCTATTACGGTACGGTGAAGAAAGAAAGAAAAATGATTTTTACTCGCTCGGCCTTTCCTCCGTCGAATCTCTTTCCGCGCACTACCTTTGTTCACACTCCCCGCCGACGCCTGCGCACACCCGCCAGACACTGCTTTGCGCCCTAACTGCCTTTGATTACACCATGGAAATAACCATTCACATCTCAGCGTGCGCGATCGAACCCAAAAAGAATAAGAAACCCAGGAAGAGGACTGACTGCACTGCAGTGCAGTGCGTTGGCGCTTGCACTTGCACTTGCACAGCACAGCACGAGCAAGACGCCAAACGCAACGCCGAGAAGAAGAAGATTAAAAAAAAAAATGGTTTGAGTTAAACGAGCCTTCTTTTTCCAGGTCCAAAAGCTAGCAAAGGGATTCTCTAGCCCCAAGCCACATTGTCGCAGATGAGGAAGGGACAGGTGAAGGATGTGCATTTTGAAACACCCAGGAAAAGCTAACAGTTCACATCCAGTCCAAACGAGAGAACAGAGAGACGGGACGAGGACGAACGAACAAAGAGTAAAGGATTAAAGGAAAGCATAAAGAATTGAATTTGAAGGCGAACAGGAAGACTGTGTGTTTAAGAGAAAAAGACAAAAAAAGAAAAAGAAAAAGAAAAAAAAAAGGTTCGCTCCCAACTCACCGCCGTACAAATTGATTGTCCCGGAAGTGGGCGATTTTTTAATCTTGACGAGATAATTTCCTTTGATTGGAATAGGAAACCTTGACCGGACTTCGAGCTGAGCGTTGCTCCTGGATCGTTCGTTTGGGAGGTTCGGTGAGGTAAAGATTGGGCGGGCGTTTTTTCTTGCTTTTCGTTCGTTCGTGTGGATGGCGGGGGGGTACTTCTGAGGCGGGCGTCATTCGGAAGGGTAGAGAGTGTAGAGGGCATGGGAACGCAGGACAGGGCAGGACAGGGTTGGGTAAGAGGCGGGGAGAATTAAAACGGTGTGCAAGGGGAAGGAAGAAAGGTGAGGGCGGCGCATCAGCTTTAATTCAGCCCAGGAGCGAACAGAGGTCCTGCCCTTTCGCACCCGCACTCGCACTCGCACCGAGACGCCGCCCTTCACCTCAATGTGATCGTCGCGTCCCACTTAGAGAGACATTTCCATGGGATCCAGGAGATTCACTTCAAACAGATTCCCTAACTCCCATTCCAATTTGAATTACGATTACGATTACGATTCGTCACGTCACGTCAGTCCCAAAAGACGGCACGCTATCCCGCTTGGCACACGGAGCGGAGAGAAGGACTGACTGAGTCCAACAGGCAGAACACTCGTTCGCATGCCCGGCAGGCGGCAAAGAATGACGGAAATGGGGGTAATCGAACGCAAAAGATGAAGAAAACGTGACAAACAAGAACAATAAAAAAGAAAAAGAAGTGACGGAGAGGGCATGAAGGCGAGAATTGGACTAAAGGAAGAAAAGAAAAAGAGGACCACTGAAGGAAGGAAAAAGGCGAGTCGGAAGGCGGAATATGTGGCTTTCCTTCTCGGATTCTATCAGTTTGTCCACCCCTCATCATGTACTAGGCAGGCACCGTTCCATACCGATATCCCCCCGTCCCCGCCCCCGCCCCGTTTCTGCTACCCATGGTACCATGCGGGTCACAAAGACTGGAGGATGTCGTGAAAGTTGAAACAACTTTTCGCCTTGTGTGTGGGTTCATACTTGTTTCGGTTGATGTTCTCCTTCCGCGAAACAAAAGTTAGGACAGAAGACGCGAATAGATCCCCCCCCCCCCCCCTCCCCATGCGATGCCAAGGGATTGGGAACCCGAGGGCAAATATGGTGAATGAAGAAATAGCCGAAGAGGGACCGACGGTACAATAACGAAATCAACTCAATCTTCATGACCTATGCACTCTAATCTCCTAATCTCCTAACATCCTAGAACATCCCATGTCATTTCGCAGCAATACACGGATAACGGTAAAGCAGTACAGACGGCGAGTCCCAACCCATCAAGCAAAGGTAAACGTACCAAGATGCAACGGCAACGGCAAAGCGATACGGTGCCATGGCACCTAATCCATTAATACCTGGCGATGGCTCCGCATTAACGCAACGTTATAACCCATTATCCGATCCACACTATTGTCCGATTCTCGATGCATCCTGAGCGATTCAAGCCAAGGAAAGCCACTCCCTCCTCCCCTTTTCCTACTTTCTCACCGGTTCCTTGGCCCCCACCTACCCCCGAACCACGCGCATTCCTGTTCCGTCTTTCTGCGATGAACAATAAGGAGTCGTGGCAGCCTCGATCCTTATGTGATATCTTCTGAAAGTGATCCATCCTCTTCTTCTTGCCGAAGGCACACGCCTCTCCTTTTCACTCCAAACCAAACTCATCCCGAGCGAGTGTGTGTAAACATAGCATCGCGCAAGGAACAGCGGTCTCGTTCGTTTTGATTTCACAACCACAGAGTAACCTTTCCCTAAGTATTATCCGTCGTTTTGATGTTGTTCCCTTTTTTTTTTTGGGCGATTCAACGCGCGTTCGATATGAGAGAACCATTGCGTATGCCAGCATCCGGATCACATCATATCCTTTACTCCTGCATACCGTATCAAGTTGAATCCCAACCAAACCGGAGAGCCGAGATGAAACTCCAACTGTTTCTTGATCTGTCGTATACAGCTATCCATCCAGATTCCAGATGACCCTCTCACCGTCCCGGACCGACATCGGACCTTTTCCCCCCGCGGGCGCATCGCGTACCCGTGAGGCATCGTTTACGATCTTTCGTTAGCTCCACTGGTGTCGTTCCTCTTGACCGAAACTGGGGTCAAGGACCCAAAGAAAAGCCAAGCCCAAGGCTACGCCACAAGTCCCGCCCAGGTGAAAGCCAAGAAGAGAGGAGAGATGACGAATGAAAAGCAGAAGAAAAAAAAATGGCAAGAAGAAAGAGTAGATAATGGAAAAGCAAAGACGGACGCGAGACAAGCAAGAAAGAGCTAAAAAGAGCGACCAATGCGCTGCGATGTGCGAGAAAATGGGAGCGCATCGAGAGACTGTTTATTACTCACTCGTTGGTCGTCGCCAAAAAAAAGATCGGGGTTGGCGACCTGTTCTCAAGTTATGCTGATTAGCTAGTCTGGTTAGCGGATGGCGCGATCGATGTATCGGGTTCGTACGTGAATGACGACTTGCGTCTTGTACCGAGGAGCGAAGAGGAGAAGATGGACGCAGCGGTGTTCGCGTGCGTGCTTCAGAAAGATGGAGGTGGGTGTGGTGGCGATTGCCTAGATCGAGATAAGGAATGTATGCGCACTCTAGACAGATGACACGTCAGGAGAGACTTTGGATTCTTTAGGATTGAATAGTCGCGCTGATGGTTTCGTATAATTTCGACTGGGAGATCATCTACGTGTGTTGGAGTGGAACGTAGAAAACGCAAGCAGTTTCCACGTAACTCGCGATTGAAGTCGTCCTCCCTAAAGCTGATTATTCTTTGCCAGCGTCTCTATATATACCTCGATGGCCAAGGAGACTAGTGAAGTCGGGCTGTCGATCCGCACCGTCGCTTCGTGTTTCGAGATGTACGAGAGAGAGAGAGAGGGGGGGGATGAGCTGTATGCTGATTCGTCTGGTGTGGGACTTTCGCTTCCCTCGCTCGTGGTTTTTGTTGTGTTGTTTTTTCGTTGTTGTTTTCACGGTACCCGTCTGCTCTCCCCCCCCCTTGTGGCATTCGGTCGTCACCCGCAAGGATAAGACAGAAACGAAAAAGGAAAGTGCCCCGTGCTCGTGAGCCCTGAGATTCAATCGGAATCGAAGGTTTAAGGGAGGTGTTTTGTGGAGTGTTGGTCGTATGGAGCGAGAAATCAAAATGTTGGCGAAAAGGCAGATGTTGTCGGAGTTTGGTTTCAGAGTCGCGTTGAGTTGACTGCGGTCGGATCGATGGATTGGAGGGGGCTGGATCCACAGTGCGCTCAGAGGGAGTAGTAGGTATCAAGATGATCGACGAGCGATAAAAGGCAAAAAAAAAGGCAATGACCTCGAGGGATGAATCAGGGGTTAAGGAGTGGTAAGGTAGGGCTAAGTGCGAGCGGTAACTAAAAAGACGGGCGAGATTAGGAGGTTAGTGATCACCCGCAACAACAAAGAAGGGGAAGGATCCACGGTGGGTCATGACATCTGCCTTTTTCCAGTTGAATCCTCCTCTATTTTTTGGATGGAGAATATCCTCCTTTTTATCCTTTTTTTTATATCAAGCGCGCGGAGACCAGTCAGACAGGGAGGGGTAAGATGGACAGGAGGGATGCGATGCGATGCGGGTGTTATACGATGCAGGTTCGAGAAAAGGATTTGTTGCAAAGGAATGCCTTTCGAGATCGTCCCTCCGTCATGCGATTTTGTAGAACCCCTCACTATCCAACAGAATATGATACCCAGAGATAAATGCAGCCCGAGATATATCTCCCTTCATACCCCTCTTTCCTCCCTTATGTGCTGCGCGGTGCCTCGTCCGTCGGCAAGGGTATCAAAACGAAAAAGCAGCAACAAAGCGAAATTTCGTTTCAAGTACCAGCACCCGCATCACCAAACCAGAGCACCGTGTTTCCGTCCGAAGATACACAAGCCCCTGAAAAGCGGTGCTGCCAAGAAAAGTACTCACAGAATGCGATAACGAGATCGAACAGTGGAGACGTTGGGACGTCTGGTCTTTGGTTGGTGTTTGGTGAGTCGAAAATAAAGCCTTGCTACGTGGTGGGGTGGTCGGTTTCTCGGTGAGTATCTTAGTTGTAGACGAGCGAATATCGATTCTTTCTATCTCACCGGATTAGAAAGATAACGAAATTTCGAACTGAACAAAACCTGGCAGAATGGAGTGAATGATCTGCAGTCGATCGGAATGCTTTAGTCGTCCCTTGCGAAGTCGATATAGAGCTGCCACTAGCAGGATGAGAGTTGGCAAAACACGAGGTGATGAAGAGGATAGTGGTTCTACTTCAGTGCTGGTTTGATGGAGCGTTCGAAAGATCATCCAATCAGTTCAAAAAAGGGAGAGAAAACCAAATGAATGTAGATGATGATCCATCTCAGACGTATGCGATGCATCTATCGAGCACTACAGTAACAGCAACGAGAGGTGCGGCCTTCTGCCATTCTGCATCGCCCATCTAGTCATTTTTCTCACCGTTCCGAATACCCTTGCTTCCCCTCGTCTGCAAACCCTTGATACCCGTTCTTTATCTTTTTCTTTTTTCTGGGCTCTCCCTCTTTGTATCTTCGCCCCCCCCCCCCCCGGTCTGATCACCCTGATACAACCCTTCTGCCCCGCAAATCTCGCTCGCACTCTCTCCCTCGCGTGACATACAGATGCGATCAGGTCGACGACATGCTTCTCTACGCCAGAGTACACTGTCAAATGTACACCAATGCGGTCGCTTTATTGGAGTCTAGGAGTTACCTCACTCTCTCATTCGCTCACTCTCAACCGTGATCTCCCTTTGATTCCAATTTCAGTCACCTCTTCACATCCGCCCCCTACCCTCTTTTTCTGATATGCTTCTTGTCCACCTTCTTTTGATCGCTTGTCATCACCCATACCCCTCGGATTCGGTTGGAGAAACAGGGAAGATAGAGAGGGTCCGTTTCCGGTTGACAAATTTACATAGATACATCAATCAGGCCCCCGCTCTTTCTCACACTTCTTTCCTTCTTTTCTTTGATCTTTGTTCCGCGCTTCTTGCTTCTTCCTGCTTTCTCCGTTTCCCGTCTCGACTATCGTACACCGTACACCAAACACCGTATCTACCGTTTTGTCACGCACACAAAGAAAAGAAGAACGAACACGAAGGATGAGCTCCTATCATATCTCACGCGTCCCTTGTCATTCTGCTGCTCACTCTCTTACATTGCCGAGTGACCCATGTCTCCCGATGAAACGCACGCCCCCTACCATCTCCGCGTGTCACCTCCAAGCATATCTATTTCGCATTGTCTCTGCCTCTGATTGTCTTTGATGCAAGTGCACTGATCACTGCGGATCGACTTTGGATCGACTAATCGATTGATGCTACGTGGAGGGGTGTGGGTAACCCATGAGATCATCGCACGCGCGGAATAAACCTCCTGTCAATAAAAGCGTGGTGGTGCTAACGTATAGTACCCTACGTCCCTCCAGAATACTAATGTCGCTCGCCTATTCCAACCCATCTGTTTTCTCCTGTAGTCTTCTTCCTAGAAACTCAAGATCCGGGGACGAAAAGAAGGGGAGTTTTCAGCGTCAGGATTCTTCTTTATTTCGGTGACTCCGCGCGGGAAGCGTGCCAATGACTGCCCTCCCGTGGTGTCTCTGGGGGTCGGCAATCTGCGGGCGTTGCTTAGTCTCGATCGAACCACAGCACTAAAGGAGGAAGCAGCTTTGAACGGGCCACCGGTTTTTAACCTGACCGCTTGGCGGGTACAAGTCCGTGTTCGAGGGTATACAACTTTGCACAAGAACCCCCGTTTTAAGTTATATTTCTTGTGTGACATTGCAATGGAGGTGGACAAGAAGCCAAGCGAGGGATGGGGCGGGGATCAAACAACTTTCTTCTTCAGGCGTTAGGTCATGAGATCGTCATCTATTGCAAAGACCACGTCTTAGATCCTGCTACATGTAGGTTTAGTTTTTGATACTTTCCTAAACAAGGTATCGATACGTAAAGAGACCCCCCCCCCCCCTTCCTTTCTGTTCTCTCGATTCTGGATCTTGTCTTTTAATCCATCTTCCTTCTTGCTTTCACACGAGTCTCGGCTGCTTTTTATTTTTGCTTCATAAGTGGATCAACAAAAATCTCTGGACGGCAATGATTTTGCTCCCCACCATGGGTTTTTGATGATCAGATGCTAAATTGCTGTGAAGCACTCCCGTATTTTACATGTAAAGCACATCTGAGAGTGACGAGTCGACCGCGGGAGTAGGGAACGGTACGACGATTCCTGTATCCAATCGCAAGGGCAAGATACGGTGCTTGCTAAACATGCCAAGAAAGGGAGTGCTCATAATGAAGATTTCGAGTCACCGAATCCCCCCCCCCCCCCCCATCAAACGTTCTTTCGTCAGTGCTCCCTCGTCCGTGTCTCCTATCTGGACGGTTCCTCAATCTGACCCGTGAGGAAATGGGAAGAAAGAACGGACTCGTTTCGGGATTCGGGCCAAGTCGAATCGTTCGGGTGGGAGGGTTGAGGTGGGGGGGGGGGGGGGCTAGCGATCATCGGGAAGGGTCCTTCCCTTATCCTCTCCTCAGTGAAATCGAGATGCTCGAATCGAGATGGCGTGAATTGAATGGGTGCCTCACCTGGCAATGAACCATTAGACTTGGTAGCCATGTTGCACCCAGCTTCCTGAAACGACAGGTGAAAAGAAAGGGCCAAAAAACAGCTGCAAGCACTTCAGGTTCCTGTGATGGCACCTTTTTCCTTCCAGGGACAGCGAAACGAGACAGTTTCTTCGTTTTTGATCCTCATGAAATGTTCCCCCCTCCCCTCTTCAGTCGCTTGATACGCGCCGCCGGCGTTGTCGCCGCCGTACAGAAATTTCCCGCGATTATGCACAAGATGGGCTCCTCGTATTTACTGGCGTCTCTGTCTCCCAACCCCCTGATCGAATGTGAAATCTCTGGAACTGGATCGGTCAAGGATCGGGACGATCTTGTTCCTCATAGGATTTCTTTCTCGACTCCAGCATGAGGGTGGATGGCTCGGGGTTATGTTCAAAGACTCCTGTCGTCTTACGTCGCGCGGTTGTCCCGCCCCGCCCCCCTCCTTTCGACAAAGAATTGCCGATAAATCGACAGTTTCAACTCGGTCGCATTCCCGCGTAGAATGCATGATTGATGGTCACTGTTTTCTGTCGTTCGTTCATGGCTCGGTCGTTTGTCTTCTTCCCCTTGCATTGTATGACTATATACTACATCCATGCGATCAAGCGCGCACAGGGTGGGAACATAGAGACTGCGACCTCAGCAGTGCCTTGGTTTCATGCCTTTCATTGCACAGAAACCACTGGTTTCGATGCATTGATTCCCCGTCACCCTTGTCGATGATGATGAGCGGTCGCCAATTGCCAGTCGCCACTCGGGGACCTGTGCTATGCATCGTAGTAAGAAGGCCAAGGAGGGAACGCCACGAATCCAAAGAGCAGAACTCGGGAAGAAAGTACGAAAAGTTACCGCTCGTGACTGGGGATCTGAGAGGATTATAGAATCTGTCGTGCACGACAGCGCACTCTTGGGAGATGTGGGTGTGAGAGACTATGGCGAAACTTCAAGACATTCTGGAGTCATTCAGCGATAGAATCCATGATGGACAGAGACGGGGTATGCCCGTATGTCTGATGATGATGGATCGCATGAAAAATATATCATTTCCATGTGAAAACACTTGCAAGACACAATAAACGATTCATGGGAGACAAGACGCTACCGACTATGACCCCCGAACCATCTATATCTGCATGACCCAACCTACTAAACCCAAACCCAGATTGAAGCTCTCGCTCAATCCAACGTTTAAGCCTGGACGGGAGCCTCGGTGGCCTCGGCCTCCTCGGTCTGCTGAGCGGCAGCGGGGGCAGCCTCGAAAGTCTGACCTCGGTTCTCGGAGTGGGTCTCGATGGGCTGCTCCTCCTTGGGCTCAAGGAGGGTGACGGCATCGGGGAGGGGCTTGGAGGGACCCAACTCACCAGCGGGGTCATAGCCCTTCATGATCTTGACCTTGATACCAAGAACACCCTGTCGGAGGAGAACGTGTCGGACGGCGTAGTCGACGAACTCCTCAGCGGGCTGACCGGAGTGGATCATGAAACCATCAGTGAACTTCATGGCCTTAGCTCGGGCAGCTCGCAGTTTACCAGAGACAACAACTTCACAACCCTTGGCACCGGACTCCATAACGAATCGGAGAACACCGTAGCAGGCTCGTCGGACGGCAAGACCACCGAGGAGCTTGTATCGGAGGGACTCGGCCTGGGCGACGGCGGAGAGACCTCGGTTTCGGACCTTCTCGGCGTAAAGGTCGACGGAGCCCTCAGCGAAGGAGAATCGCTTGGCGACGAGGGCGGTGAGCTGCCTGATCCTGACACCCTTCTCACCGAGGACATCCTGAGTGTGGGTAGCTCGGATGATGATCTGGCGAGGCGAAAAGCGAAACAATGAGAAGACACAGGGAAGATAAGAGATACAAAAGGGGTCAATCAAGATGAAGATTCGGCGTCGAACAGATAGATATGCGGTGCATGAAATCAAACCCCAACACTCACCTCGGTCTTGGCGTGGGTAACTCGGACCTCACAACCGGCGTAACCTTCAGCGGCGAGCTCGGTGGAGCTGATAGGTTGTTAAAAATAAAGATGAAACAGAGAGACGTCAGTTCCCGATCTTGTAGAGCATTCGTTTCTGACTCGTTTCGCGATCCCCATGCATCCGGCGCCCTTCTCTCTGGCGACTCGTACCCTCACGCCCAGCTGCGTCTTCCCCATCCCTCGTAGACCGTGCTTTGCGTTTGCTTGAAAGACTTCCGAGAAACATATCCAGGAAGTGCAATCATCCTGATGCCTGCATGACCACCACCCTCTCTTTTCAAGTAATACTGAGCCAAGACCCCAGATCTCCCATCCGTTCTTTTCTCCTCCGGATTTCGGGTTTATATGCCGCCCGGGTTGCACACCGTCCACTGAGTCTTTTTCTCTGATTTCTTTCCTGTCTCGTCTTGCAGTATGGGTTGAACTCGCTTCATTTGAGTAAGACACCAATATGATTATGATTTTTCGTTTAACATTTTGTCGATGCCCCTTGATGTCGGCCATATTGGCAGCTGCCGTTTCCGCAAGGTCGAATGGGACCAGCCTCCATGAGTTGAAATATGCCTCTGACCTGATGGGGTTTTTTTTTGCGTTTGTCGATCGTCGAAATTGGCGATATAGATCCGATAAGATCGAAGTTCGACTAATCCATCACCTCTCCCTCTTTTCGAACAATCTTTCCCCAGTACCCAGAAGAAACCCGTCCTTTTCACCGTCTGATCTTGCTCATCTTCCACCCAAAACCACATCCCGTTTCTTCGCTTATTCTACCTTCCATTTCGTTTGCTTCCTCTTTACGAACCCTACGGAATTTGGTGAACTCACAAGAAGTCGTTCAACTCGGCCTGGAAAACACCATCCTGCACCTGCTTTCTCTTCTTGGAGATCTGAGTAGCCATCTTTGCTGATTTTGTTCGAATTTGGTGATCGACGAGACGAGAGGACGAGGTCTTGAAGGGTAACAAAGGGGGGTTTCAGAGACGAGCGATGAAGTTGATGGGAGGGATATTTTAAAAGGCGAAATAAGGATATACCCTCTGGTGGGATAGTAAGAGAGCGAGGGAGATCATTGGCCCAAGCTAGCAGGCAACGCACGCACAAGGTGGACGAATGATGGCATGGAGTGCAGGAAGGCAAGAGGGGGGACAACACCAGGCGCTGGGTGGTGGTTCCATGTGCCCAGATCCTCAGCGAGGCGGGTGGGGTGGGTTGGCTGGTGGTCCCCTGGCAGTAGCGGTCCGCCTTTCTGAACAGGCGAAGGGCCAAAAACGTGAGCCACCCACTCCACCAGCTCTATACGACACCGCGGACAACTCATACTCAGCCCTCCAACGGTAACGAATCGCCCGCGATTGCCCACCCCCCACCAGGGCAATTTTAAATTCCGTCGTCGGCGAAAGTTTTTCCTTGTAAATTCTTGAAAATCCCTCCCTTGTCCGGGGGGTTTCATAGGGCGATGTCCGTATGTTCCTCCTATGTTGCTCATGTCCGGGCGATCGTGAGTTTTCGGGCGCCGATCTCGGTCTATCCGCGACAAAGTAAACAAACAAGTTAGGAAGCTTGATTCTGATCATCCTAAATCAGATCCCGCGGATGGACTTGTTTTCCTTCCTTACCGAGGCGAAGCGGCGGACGAAGCAAGAGGAGGCGGAAGAATCAACTTCAACAACAAAGGTGCAATGGGATGATCTTCCACCACAACTGTCGAGTGCCTACAGTCAAGTTGTGGGACACATACACTGTCGTGGTGAGCAGCATTTAACATTGAAGCCGAACCATCCATTGTGCCGCGTCAGCAACCAAGCTTGGATTGGCAAACACAACAGGTCGAATCAAGACGAGGGACCTCGCTCAGATTCTACACTCTTTCTCACCAACGATTGACGAGGATAGGAAACTGTGAATCGAGGACGAAGGACAGCTGGACAAAAAAAAAAAAAGGTATAGGAGAGAGAGAGATATCTAATTCCTCGTACGAAGCACGCACTCGACCACGCCTTTAAAAGGCTGGCATTACTACATATGCTGCTTTCGAGTGTCTCTACCCCAACCAACATCACGTGTATCAGCATCATCACGACTTCATATCCAACAAGAACCACAGGTTATGGCACTCGCCTCCTCTCCCTTCTCCTCCCTATATAGCGAGCGACATGGCTTCCGCCACTGATCCTTCTTCCCCTCTCCTGAACCTTCGTTCTGTCCCGGTACCATCGCTCCTCTCCCCAGTGGACGATACCACCCTCAAGCACCTCCGCGCTCTTCCCTCTCTTCTGCGCCCGATCAGTCCTCAGCTCTCAGCGCTACATGCCGCTCGTGTCCGTCTGTTGATTGACCTCCCGACAGAGGTGAAACATGATTGGTGTTGTGGGCAATGTGGGCATCTAAGAGCTGGATTCGGTTGGAGAATCGTCAGAGGTCAGAAGGGGAAGAAGAGGGCCGCTCAGGGACTTGTGGAAACGGATGAGACGAAGGATTGTACAAAGAAGAAGGGGAAGAAGAGGAAAATCACCGCCGGAAAAAAGGGAGCGACGGTCAGCTTGCCCACGTCTGCGCCCGGGATCGCTGAGGGAGAGACAGATCCGGAACCCAACCAAAGGCCTCTTGTTGCCACCCCGCCGCCACCGCCACCTCCTCGAAACAAACTGAAAACAAAATGTAGTCTTTGTGGGATCTCATACGCATTCAAGGGTTCAGACCCCTTGACAGTCTCTTCATTTCCCTCTGCACGCCAGTCCGCTCGACGATCTACTCGAATCTCTACCTCTTCCTCTACATCTAACCCCCCCGGTACCTCCCCAGGCGACGGATTGAAGCGTGCTAGCGTCCCCGCTCCTTCTTCACCACCATCGGCCAAGCCTCAACCTCCAAGCCTGTTGAAAGGCAGTCCCAAACTTGCCCATATCCCTCTTTCTCACCCTACACCCGTCACCGAGGTCGCTCCACCGCCAGCCCATCCATCTCCATCTACACCAGCGTCTCCCGCATCCGGTGCGTCGGCGTCTGGGTTGGTAGAAGGAGTAAAGAAACCGAAAAAGAAGAAGAAATCGGGCTTACAGAAACTTTTAGCAGAAAGTGCGGCGAAGAAGGATGATGCATCACAGGGTAGTACGGGTGGATTGCTTAAATGGGGCCTTGGTTGAGACTCGACTGAAAACGACACATCCCCACGCACACAATGACAAGCAGGCAAACACAGGCACGTGCGTTCTATAGCCGTCCGTTCGTCCGTCGCTGTTGGATCCTTATGACCCCGAGGGTCCCCAGAAAGCAGGTCTTGACAAGGGTGTGAGAGCAAATAGGATGGGGGTACATCGTTGTTGCGTATCAGGTCGGACGACGATATATACCGCCTGGCGCCCATTCGTCAAGTCAGTATCGTCAGAACCGATAACTACGCCCCACCTCTACTCACAATGCTTCCAAGCTTTTCGCCTCCAGGTTTTCGCTTATTAGCTCTGGAATTGGTACTGGAATCGGAGTTGGACTGTTCCATGCACACTCCAAGACGTATGACGACCCGCTAGCTGCTTCCAGCCAGCCGCGCGAATATACATGTCATGACAGACGACAATCAGACCGAAACCAAACGCCACCGCCACTTGTCGTTATATCTGCATCTGCGTGACGTCGCACGGCATTCCCCTCCTATCAGGCCGGCACCAGAATGGACACCGAGACTGACACTGAACCGAACCCGACACCGGTAATCCAGCGTCTTTCTCTTTCTCTCTCTCTTTCTCTTTCTCTTTGTGCTCCTCCTATTCGCCTCACCAGCTCTAACACTCTCAAAGAATGACAAAGTGGACAAGAACGACAGAATGCCGAGCAAATACGGCGTATCCCAACACCATCCGCCATCGACTACAGTGCCTTGGACCGTACTTTGATGCAAACCTATGTCGCGCTCCGCAGCCGATTTCTAATACTTCTAGTACACGAGATTCACTGTCTTCAGAAGACGCTGGGACTGTGGGAGAGGACGAGGGACGAGGAGGCGCGCGAGTTTCTCCTCTGGCTGGCTAGACTTGTATGTGATGGTGATTGCCCAATCGTTACAGCATGCCATCACGAATTTGTGAACAGATAGTACCTTTAGGCTTCATGCATCTTAATGTTTTCCTTTCAACCCATGTTCCTCTTCCGTTGTATTCCTGATGAACATAAAGTGATGCAACGAACGCACGCACAAGAGAGGGACAGAGCGACGAAAAATCATAAGTGATTTGTCTATGAGAATGTCGTCCGACCCCTCGAGCACGAATTGCGAACCATAATACCGATGATGCCTACGACGATGCGATATGACGAGACCCGTGGCGGAGGATGCTAAGGATATCATTACGATTTATAGATCTCCAGCGTGCGCGCATGCTCTTTTGAGAGATATCTCCGGTTAAGATCGGACCAAAACGCGCTGCTTTCTCGGGCCGGGAAGAGCCGGGGGCGACAGGCGACAGGGCGACACACACTCGCTTTCTCGCGTGACTTGGTTTTAGCCGAACTGGCCCCCCCCTTGCACTACCACTTGGCCAGCGACAAAATCAAGTCCCACAGTCGAGTCAGACCAACTAGAGGAGGAGGAGGGAGGGGGGGAAGGGGAAGGGCGAGAGAGAGCTTAGAGGAAGGGAAAGGGAAGGCTAGTAGGATCTGGTGACAGGGGAGTCGGAGGATAGATCCATCTCAACATCCACCCCACACCACATCCTATTCCATCATGCTATCAGTTGCGAAACGGCCACCAGCATTCATTCAGAACGAACATTCAGTAATGACCACCTTTCCTCAATCGCATCTGTCATTTATAAACAAAGACGCGCTCTTCCTTTTTTTTTTCTACATCTTCTGTCTCTCTGCTTGCCTTCAAAACGGACTCGGACGTTTCAAAACTCCAACACCTCCTTGAGTCAAATCAGACACTCAATAATCCAAAATCGCAACCATGCTCAGTCGAACCTCCACCTTCCTCTCCCGTACCGCCATCTCTGCTCGATCCGCCTCAGCGGTCCGAACGGTCTCAGTATGGGCCAACGTCCCCCAAGGCCCTCCCGATAGCATTCTCGGTGTTACGACTAAGTTCTTGGAGAGCAAGAACCCGAAGAAGATCAACTTGGGAGTTGGTGAGTGCGAAGCGGAGTAGCTGTGAGAGAGCGAATGAGCGAGACGGGACGTGACGAGAGAGGAAGCAAGCGAAGCAGCTTAGATGCTAAGGAGCGAGAGAGAAGGAGAGCAAGGAGCGTATCTGCGAGGGTGAACGAGCGAGTTAGTGCGAGGGTGAACGAGCGAGTTAGTGCGAGGGTGAACGAGCGAGTTAGTGCGAGCGCGATCAAATGGCAGTGTAGCTCCGAGTTCAGCCTGGCAGCGTGACAGAGTGGCTCACATGCGAGAGACCAGCCGGCGAATCGGGTGGTTCGGCTTGTCTTTGCTTGTTATCGAATTCTGGAATGGGTCTTGATCATGGAAGATCCGCAAACTGACCGTATTTACACCTGGTTCTATTTCGTGACTGCCATCCAATCCGGTATCTTTTCTCGTTTTCTCGCTCATGATCACCCGCTTGATCTTTTCCTTGGTTCGCGTTTTTTTTTGCCATGGGATGTAATATAGGCGCTTACGTGAGTTGATCACCACTAGACTGGTCGCTTAGTCGACTGATGTGGCTTTCGTGAACTTGCCTTTACCGCGGCAAGGAAGTGAAGGTCAGGATCTGCGAAGAAGGAACGCCAGCTGACTGTGTATATTTCTCTGTCTCTGCCATCCCTCCTTGCCATACTCACAGCGAGACGGTGCTGGAAAGCCGTACGTTCTTCCCTCTGTCCAGGCGGCTGAGAAGGTGAGGTCCCCCCCCCCCCCCTTTCACATATTAAGAGACACAGACGATGACAGTCTCTTCTGGTCTGCTTTTCTGCTGCTTGATCTTTGCTAAAACAATCGCTCTTTCCTCGGCTCACCCAGATCATCTTCGACCGCAAGGAGAACAAAGAATATGCTCCCATTACCGGTCTTTCCAAATTCACCCGTCTTGCCGCCGAGCTGGCGTACGGTCCCAACTCCGCCCCTATCCAAGAGAACAGGCTCGCGATCACACAGTCTATTTCAGGAACAGGTGCTCTGAGACTCGGGATGGCGTTCCTCGCGAGGTTCTTCGAGGGGTCCAAAGAGATCTACATGCCCAACCCGACTTGGGGAAATCACTTGCCGATTGCAAAGGACTCGGGTTTGACCCCGAAGTACTACAGGTGAGCGCCGAGTGCAGTCAGCCAAGCGAACATAGACAGCGTAGCCGGCCAGGATCAGGGTGGCGAACGAGGAGAGGAAAGAGGGCAGAGAGATCTAATACAGAGATCTAGAACACTGACCGGTCGGAACTTGTCTGGTCGCTTCTTTCATTCATTAGGTACTTTGACAAGAAGACGACCGGTCTTGACTTTGAGGGTATGAAGGAGGATATCAAGGTGAGTCCCGGTCGATGCATCCTCGTCCGTAAATATGAACGGGACTGAAAGTTGACTTCCCTCTCTCGTCTCATCCTCCAGGCTTTGCCCAAGAAATCTATTGTACTGTGAGTTCAGGCCTGGTCTTACCATCAAGGGTTTCGGACAATGCTTTTAGCTCGTTTCGATCACCAAAGACACTGACCCTTTGATAACTCTTCTTGGTCACTTCGCCTGTCTCCTCCTTCTTCCCTTTCGACCCCGCCGCTTCCACAGCCTTCACGCCTGTGCGCACAACCCGAGCGGTGTCGACATCGGCAAGGAGCAATGGAAAGAGCTCAGCCAGATCATCAAGGAGAAGGAACACTTCCCATTCTTCGACATGGTGCGTTGAATCGCCGCTTTCAGCCATTGGACTTGACGCGGGGACGGCTCGTCCGTCCAGGAGAAACAGAAAGCTAATCTCGTGTCATTCTCGCCTTTGGCTCGCAGGCTTACCAAGGATTCGCCTCGGGTGATGTTGATGGTGACGCGTTCGCCGTCCGACACTTCGTCGAGGAAGGTCACAACATAATCCTCACTCAGTCATTCGCTAAGGTGAGTTTCGACCTTCTCGCTTTTCTTCCCCCCCCCCCCCCCCCCACCCCATTTCCTTTTGTGAGCTTCCCTGCTGACTCAACAAGCGGGATTTCCCCTATGCGCTCTTTTAGAACATGGGTCTCTACGGAGAGAGGTGTGGAACTCTGTCCCTTGTCTGCGCTGATGCTGCCGAGAAGGAGCGAGTCGACTCTCAGGTGAAAATCCTCGTCCGACCCATGTACAGTAACCCTCCTATCCAGTGAGTGCTAAATGCCTTTTCGACGAATGACAATGCAAAGGCTCCGCCGCTGATCATCTCGATGTTTCTGCGTATATTCACAGCGGCGCTCTCCTCGTGTCGGAGATCTTGGGCTCGCCCGAGTTGTACCAGCAATGGTGAGTCTTTCTTTTTTTTTTGGCCCACTTAACGAATCAATCGTGAACAACCTTTCTGATCCGTGTCTTCCCGACCTTCGTTCTTACTTTCTCCTCGACAACAGGCTTGGCGAGGTCAAGGGTATGGCTGACCGAATTATCAGCATGCGAACACGACTCTACGACAACCTCGTGAGACTGAACACTCCCGGAGAATGGGGACACATTAAGTCCCAGATCGGTATGTTCTCTTTCACCGGTTTGACCCCTGAACAGGTCGATGCCCTCGCTGAGAAGGCCGCAATCTACTTGACTCGAGATGGTCGAATTTCCATGGCTGGGTTGAACGAGGGAAACATTGACTACTTCTCCGAGAACGTCTCCAAGGCGGTCAAGGGTGAGCTTTAAAAGAGGCAATCCTGATTGGGGTGTAGAGACGAGAGAGGAGAAGCAAGATGAAGCAAGAAAAAAAAAAGGCGACGACAACGTTGTAGAATGTTTTCGCATGGGTCATCGCAAACATCATCTAGACCGGTTCCTTTCAAATAGGTACATGAGATGACATGTTCAAATACCACAATTCCGAATGAAAAAAGTCTATCATGGCAGAAGAGGTCGTCGAAACCAACTGGTCCGGGATCAGCGGACGCCGAGCAGCATATGACAGAAGGTTGGCAATTGAGGGGCAGCTCTGAGTGATTTTGCTTCGAGAATTTACAAATCCGAGTGCAGTATTTCTCGGACAATTATCTATACAAAACATTGAGAAGACACTTGTATCCCATGTTCGTGCAATCAATGGAATTCATGCCTTATTGCCTTCGCCGCATCTTTTGGGTCTTCGCAGACAAGCCCCCTCCCCTCCCCCCCCCCCCCCCGTCGAGCAGAAGAGACTACCATCGTCTCTTTGATCACTCCCATATGACGGAGCTGATGACCTTTATGAAGCTGTTTCGGGTGGGCTGTTTTACATGTCTTGGGCACTCTTACACGTATACTGTAGGAATATTAAATTACCTACCTACGTTGAACAACCTATGGCGCTCCAAGGGGGCAATGCTGGTGCATTCACGAGGTGGCAAATGCTGTGATGGCAGACTCGACGATCAAGGATAGACGAAGTTCTAGGAAACTACTGACGAGGTTCGCACTGAGTGGTGGTGCGCATGAGTGCACAAGTCATGAAGACTTGCTTCCTCCAACTCTGCCGCGTGGTATTATCCTATCAAACTGCGATACCCTTGGCCTCTCACCCGACCCCATGTCACGTTTGACTTTAGTCTCATGGCGCAATTTCATAATGCTCCCGAAGGGAAAGGACAGACATTACAATTCAATATGTAGTGAAGAGTCGGGCAGATTCATTGCGAGATAATCGCATACAGATCCGACATTTCGCTAGACAATCCCATCTGCCCTGCTGAAATGACGCACATGATTAAGTTTGGCCGCTTTTTCGAATGGGATTGTCAGTGACACAAAGCTCGTAAAGACAAGTTATTGGCTTGTGAATGTGCAATAAGAGTCAGCCAGAACTGCCGAAGAGACCATCAAATCATCGCATTACGATCCCAATTGTTAAAACTCCGACTGACAGTCTGTCGAAAGTCCCAGACACTGAACGGAAGCTCTAAAGGACGCGTCGAGATCTGGAGGCGGGGCGCCGGATATGATTGCTGGAAGGGAGTTAGGGTGAGGAGGAGGCGGAATGATAGCAAGTGGTTTCTACATCGTGTTCGTTTTTTTTTCCGCCTCCAGGTTCTTGCAAGGCGGGGTAAGTCATCAAACATTCTCCGATAGCACAGTTGGTAGCTGCGTATGACTGTTAGAGAATTCTCCACAAACCAAGAGTCCTGTCATCATGAGGTCGTTGGTTCGAGCCCAACTCGGAGAGCATTTCTTTTTGCCTTTTTTTGGCCTCTGTGGGAAATCGTTTTTTCAGCTTCAGAAATCTTTCTTGGCAATTTCTTTTTCATCTTCCTTCAGATCTGCAGGACAGATATCGTGGCGTGACCGAAAGTAGGTTGGTATCCGCAAGCCGCTCCTTTCTAGGTAGATGTATCCCCGCGTGTTAGGTCAGCAGTTCTTTTGTTCAGGGATCCCAAGCCTATGTCGAATGAAACTGTTCGTTCTTTTTCTTGGCGGAGGCACCTCACATCAGCCGTCTGGAACTTCGAAATTGGTCACTACGACGGTCATCCAGGCTGCATTAAATACGAAGACACTCTCAAATGACGCAGGGCGCTGTGAGACTCTGCTCTCGACAATCTCAGAGATGATGGGAAGCGAGGACTGGTAATATTACAAATGGACGGAAGAGATGGAAATTGGTCTCACATTGGAGGTGGTCTGCAGTGTCACGTTTGAGACAAAAAGGAATGCCCTGGATAATGCACGTTCGTGATCTTTCTTCAGGAGATACAGCGGAACATCCCTTGCAATTGAAAGCAATCGAAAAGAAAGCGTCGACTGTAACGTGAACTCAGCAGCCTGACCGAGCTGCATGAGGATCCAGTGGAGGCACAAGGACGCGTGTGGCGATTTGCGACCGAGTTGTGCTGCTGAAAGTCCCGACGGGTTAAAGGGGACAGGGTTGACTGCGTACGAGTCTACTGACTTTCAGGGGGAGTTCATGACAGATCATCAATAGGACGGGGAAGAATGGGTCAATGGATGAATGGATGAACAAGCAAATGCGTGGATCGATGGGGTCCAGAATTATTACGAGATGTCATGTCATAATGCCATATGAGCCCAGACACGACTTTACGAGACAGCTTGTGAGTGTTGTTTTTAACAAGACTAGGAAATCCCGTTAGTACCTTCCTTCCCCTGTGACCACTCGCTCACCCAACCACCCGCCGTTTTCTCGCCAAATGCGAACGCGAGTCTGCCGGCAGAAGGGGAATGAGGGAGCGCCGGGCGTGTTTGCGTCTGCGTGAAAAGTGGTAAAGACGGATGCGGGAGAATTATGTAGTCATTGCGCCAGGCAATAGACAAGCAGGCTCCGCGAAAGGGCGAGAGGCGGCGGGGAAAGAGTTGCAAAAGAGGACGTGATGATGAGGGAAGCATGGATACAAGGAGAGGAGAAAGAAGAGAGGGGACAGGAGCGCGTAAGGGGATGTTCTTCTTGAGCAGGTCCCGGTACCAGCCGGAACAAGGAATGTGGGGAGAGGATCTCTATCTTTCGCTGTCTATCGTCGGCAACGGGACAAGAGAGAAAGGTCAGCAAGGCGGAGAGAATGGCGAGGTGGAGCCGGAGGTCACACGGCGATGTATGTTTCGTGGCGAGGAGAGTGTTGTCGTTTCTAGTTTGTAGTGTTTTCAAGTCAATTCTTGTTGTGATCGTGTATGTATGATCGACGATGTCGAATGTGGCACGCGCGGAGGCTCACAAACCGACGACAGCTCCCAGTCCGAGACTAAGACCGAGAGTCAGCCCAGCACTCATAAGAAGGAGCTCGATTCTTCCTGCGGCGAATGTGAAAATCGCTCCGCTGGTCGACAAATCTGTGCTTGTTGTTTGGGCTTTATTGCTGTTTGTGGAGCTCGCTGATGTGGTAGGAGATAAGACAACGTTGGTTGGCGTCGGCACGCTGTTCAGGGTCGCCACGGCGTTGAATGGGGCATTGCCGTTTCTAGAACAGAGAAGGGGACGAGACGCGAGACGGGGCAGAGAAAAGGGAACAAAGAAGGAAACGAGAAGAGAAGACACAGAAGTCATGCGGTCAGCGAGCAAACCCTTTTTTCCTTAGCGTCTTGAGCCGCACTCACGAATTAGCAAAATCGAGCAATATGAAATTCGGGTAAGCTCCGTTCTCCTTCAAGCAATTTGTGGCGCCCGCCAATATAGATTCCTCCGAGTTAGTCACGTTAAGTGCGGCCGTATTGGGGAGGAAGGAGGTTATCCCAAAGATGGACTGGACGGTATCGAGGAAGTGGTTATGAAGTGCGAGGGTGGTCGAAGGGGATCCAGAGGTTCGGTTGACGGCACAAGTCCAATCGGGAGTCGTCACGTCGTAAGCATCTTCGTACATCTGCGGCGAGATTGAGAGATACCAAAAAGAAAGCGGCGTAAGCGTCAGCCGACCGTATCCTCAGCTCCCTCACACAAGTTCGGCAATCCAATTATACAATAAACCCCACTCCTCGCCCGTCACCCCCATCGACTGCCGTACTCACATTCGAGAACTCATCGATAATCCAGGGCACCGCCGCATGGTCAGCCTGATAATCCATGAAAACGACCACTCTCCCTTTAGACGCGATCATATCTCCAAGGGTCGGCCAAGCCGATCGAGTCGTGACGGCGTTAGGAGGTGTGTAAATGTATCCAGATTCGAGACCGGCGTTTGTGAATGCGGTAGCGAATTGTGAGGCGGGAAGACTGTTGATGTTGACGATGAGAATGGAGATGACTGTGTGTGGGGGGGGGGGGGGGGGGGCAGAGAAAGGCAGGAGAGGATGTAGCAAGGACGTGATCAGCGTGAGAGTCCAACGAGACAAAAGGAACCGTTTCTCCGCGGGTCCGTGGAGTGTGCCGCATCACACACATACACATATATATTCGTGCAGCAGGTATTTAAGGAGCCGAAGAAGAAGAAAAAAGTGAAGAAGAAGAGATAAAGTAGGTAGAGGAAGGAAGAAGATGAAGAAGAAGACGGCGACGAAGACGAAGAAGCGGAAAGGAGAAGAGCAACAGGGCACTCACCTTCATTCGGATTCTGATCCAACCAAGTCTTGACCGTTCCCAAATAAGCTGTCAAGGTCCCTCCATCTTTGAGTGAGCAAGAACTGTGACAAAGATGAATTTCCCCATTCAGATTATGAGCCTGAACCTGGAGCATTCGGATTCCATCGTCTAACTGCGAAGAAATGTTGTGATACTGGTTATCGGCGAGTGACGTTCCGACGGCATAACTGTTGTGGGTGCCGAGGAAAGTGATGTTACCGTAGCTTCGGGCACAGAAGTCGGAGTGGCCGTTGCATGTTGTCGGAGTCGTGGCGGCCTGGCGACGATCGACGGAGTGTACAGCAGAAGGGGTTGCAGAGGCGAGCTGGGTAATACCAGAGGAGAGGACGAGCAAGGTCGAGAGAATGAGTGTGCGCAGGGAAAGGAACGGCATGATGAAGGGATTTAGAGGGCGAGAGGGTGAGTGAGCAAACGTTCTGAAAGGTCGGGCTGGCGAGGTGTGTTTCTGACCAGAATGGAGCTGCCTCGTCAAAGAAGGCGGAGTCAGATTTCTAAGGTCCAGTCGCGGTCGAGCCAGGAGAAAGGAAGGTGTTGTTGAGAAAGGTATTCGTACTCGTTTTCGTATCCGTTTGTATTTAATACGGTGCTCGTGATCGTAGTCGGAGTCTTGATTCGCGGTTTTTCAGCCCAAATCAAATCCCGGTGCTATACTATGTACGAAAGCTGCGTGATAGTATCCTTAACCCGCACGAATGAATGTATTTACGCTCAATATCAGGGTAGTATGTGTGAATTTGATTCGGGGTTACACCTTAGAAGAGGACTAACCCATTTCATTCCGCTTAATCCTACCCATCTCCATCTCCATCTCCATGCAACTATTCTCAGGTCCAGACAGTCCCGTCAATCGATCGAGGGGATTCCCGTCCTCAGTTGATATTCTCATACGTTGGCCCCTTTGCTTCGCGACTGCAAACTGCGACGGAGACGCCAAGACTGGAAAAAGGAGGGGACCCAGATAACAAAAAGAAAAGAAAGAAAAAAAAAGAAAAAGAAAGAAAACAGAACCATAGGCGTTGCAGGAGAACAAAATAATCTACGGAGAATACAATTCAGAGAATAAAAGGTGAGGGAGTGGGAATCAGAATTAGGAGCGTGAGGGGTAAGGCAGAGGAGAGGGACAGGGCGGGGGGGGGGGAGATCGGGAGGGACGGGAGGAGAGGGGGGTT
>JANGFI010001661.1:0-23207 GCA_025758705.1 Goffeauzyma gilvescens
CCCACTCTTGTGTCTCCCTGTCGGCGCACCCCCCGCACGTCCGCCCCTCCTATCCATCGACCCCCCCCTTTCCCCCTTCCGTTCTCCACCCCCCCCCCCATCTTTCCCCCTATTCGCCCCCCTTGTTTTCGCCTCCTATCCTCCAAACACCCCCACGCTCTCACCCTCTTCTGCTACTGGCGCGCAGCCAAGTCAGTCGCGACGGAGTCGGGGAATTCGTCGCACAAAGGGGGGGGGGAAAGAAGGAAAGGCGGGACAGAGTGTACCGCGTGTCATTGCCGTGTCTCCTAGCTATCGACCTCCTATCTATCCATCCATCCATCCCCTATCCTGATCCTGCAAGTAAGGTTTGTGAGTAAGATGTCGGAAACTATCTTGGGACGGGACTGCCAAACAAACGGAAGGGGGGATGACAAGAAGACTTGATTCTGACTCGTTGCCAATCGTGGTGGGCTGGGCAAACAAGGGAAAACACACACACAAAAGAGTTCGCAAAGTCCAGATCTGTCACATCTATGATTTGGCAGCGGCTGGGCATCATGAATACAGTAGATACATTGAAAGAGTAATTGACCGGTTGTCATGGGGGCGTGGCGTAACCCGCCCACCTCCTTCTCCTTCCTCTGTCGAATTCCACTATTGCTCGAAGACGAGCGGGACTTCGTGGAAGAGGTATGACTACGGAGGAGGAGGAGAGGGGGTGGGGGGCGGGGGGGAATCGACCAGGTTATGCAGAGAAACAGAGAAGGAAGGGAGAAGACCGGTTCAGCATGGGTGTTGGACCTCGGCCTACACGAGGCAGGAAGCAAGAATGCAGGGAAAAGGACCTTGAAATACTCACCACCGACTCTCCGAAATGACTTCTCCTGATGACTTCGGCCAAAACGGGACTGACGTCCACGACCTCGATCTTGTCGCATTTCGACTGATTCAATTCCTGAGGGATCGTGTTTGTTACGACCAGTCTCTCCAAACCACTTTCTGCAATCGTCTTCATTGCGTTCCCACTCAGAATTCCATGAGTCACAACCGCGTAGACCTTGGTAGCTCCCTCTTCCAGAAGACGTTTTGCGGCGAGTCCGAGTGTACCACATGTATCCGCCATGTCGTCGACTAGGATGGCGACTTTACCCTTGACTGTTCCGACGAGGACCATGCGGGCGATCTCGGACGCCTTTTTACGCTCCTTGTGGAAGAGAGCGAAGTCAATGTTCAGTCGGTCAGCGATGGAGGTAGCTCGCTTAGCACCACCAGCGTCAGGGGAAACAATGATACAGTCATCGATGTTCAGGTTTTCACGCATCCATCGTGTCATCGAGGGCTCGGCATAGAGGTTGTCCACGGGGACGTCGAAAAAGCCTTGGATTTGACTGGCGTGCAAGTCCATCGTCTGAGAAAGGGTGGGGAATACAATTAGGAGGTGATTTTAGGGATGTCCATCAGTTTCAACAGTCTCAGCCTGTGGTCATACCGTCAACGCTGAACCGCGCCAGTGGAGAATGACTCCGTGTCCTCCGACGCTTTGCGTCTCTTTCTTCGTGTCCGACACTCACAATAACGTGATCACAACCCGACTCTCTCAACATATTCGCGACCAACTTGGCCGTGATCGGCGCACGGGACTTGTCCTTCTTATCTTGTCGAGCGTAGTGGAAGTGAGGTATGATTGCAGATACGCGTCGAGCGGAGGCGATCTTGCAAGCGTGGATCATGATACAGAGCTCCATGAGAGAGGTGTTGACGTCGCCGGCACACTGGAAGAGTGCATGTAGCACGTTACAAAGGAGGAGGTGGTGGTGGTGGTGGATGCCGAGATTAGAGTGGAGAGGTAGCGTTATCGATCGGTTGGATGATGCACCACCGGGATAGTGTAGGTGACGACGAAATGTAAGAGAAACCACAGACACGAAAGCAACAGAGTAAAGCAAGGAAAAGCATCCATCAGCGAACTCATTCTCGCTACTGGTTGTCACTTGGATCCTAGACCCCCCCCCCCCCTTGCCACGAGAGATATTCGTCGCCACTCACGGTGTTCAAAATGTAAACATCATAATCTCGAACACTTTCTCCAATCGTGATCTTGCTCTCTCCAGAGGGAGTAGCCGTGATGGTCGCCTTGGCGAGGGGGATCCGGAGTCTAAGGATAACAAGGAGGGGCAGGTGAGCGAGGTCAGTGTTTGAAAAGATGGTTACGATAACACCGTTGAAGGGATGTGGAAAGCGACATCGCAGGAGAAGTAACGACAAAGTACTTACCGTTTAGCGATTTGCTGAGCGAGCTCCGGATGACTCGAGCCTGAATCAGATATCAAAAATATACCCCAAAACCGGAAACGAAAATACGGGAGCACGGGAGAATGAGATCCGTTAGTTTCCCGCTACACGTTGCAGTCACCTTTCTTTGATTGCAGCATAGCGTACAGCGCAAGAATGAGAAGGAGGCTCACCCGAAAAGAGCTTGATGGTAGAGTAGGCTGCTGAAGACATGATGTTGATGGTGGGAGAGAAGGTGGTGGGTGGATAGACGAAGTGGCTAGGGGAAGGTGTTGAAGGGGCTGGCGGACGTCGGATGCGTGTAAGTGTCAGGGACTTGGAAGACGCCGGACACAAGGTTGGTATGGTTATTATCCAAAGGTCGTTATGATATGATTGACATTAAAAGTGTAGCTATTGAGCTTTGGGCGTGACCGTGGGCTTGAGCTTGCGAACAGATTCGTGCTAAGGCGAGATTGCGGGAGTCGCTGCAAGACCCTGTCTCGTCACTGTTGCTTTTGTTGTGAGTGTCGTTGTCGTAATGGGGGTCGTCGTGGTTGTCGGCAATACGCAGCGCAAGCGCGGTATGGACAAATGGAATGAGGTGGCTATCATACAAAAGAGTGAGGTTATTTTAAAAAGAGAGAATCCTTTGATCGATAACATTCTGATATCTGGCGTTGTAGATTTTTTCTGATAGTTGATAGGAGCTTGGCCGGTCGTTGTCCGATTGGCTGCAGCTCTTGGACATGCCAGACCTCAGCCATGATGCAAGACAATGGAATGCCAAGTTCAGAGCGATATCCTACGAAACCCTGCTCGCCCAGCTTCCACCTTCCACTTTGCACCTTCCTTCCTTTCCCTTTCATGGGCCCTTGAACTCGCAACTCCGTGCTCCGAGCGGCGTGTGCCAGGGGGGCCCTGACGAGAGACGAGCGGGCGAGCGAGAGTTGGGAATGATAGAAAACACCGAGGACCGGAAGGTTTCTCTTTCGTTCAGGGCGAAGGAACGACGGGGTGGCTGACTGGCTTTCCATTCCTTCTTTCCATTTCTTCCTTGACCCTTTTGCCTCAGTCGCGGGCTGTCCATTCTTTTTTGGCAGGTTTTCTTTTTTCTTTCTTTTTGCTTCTTCCGCGGTCAAGGGGTTTGTTTATTCGACGGCGGGACAGTCTATTTCACGTGACTTGGTGGTGCTCCCTCACCGATCACTTGGTCCCCCTTCCAAAGCTCGGTCCGCTGCCTCATTCTCCGGTTGACCCTCGTACCCCGCCTTGTTCGACAAAAGGCATTTAAGAGATTAAACACGTGTGACTTGCCGCAGTACGTTGCGGGCCCTCGTGTTTCCTCCATTCCTCCTGCGATCTGCATTTTCAGAAATTCGTTTTCGCTCGTTGGATGGAGAGCGGGCATGGAGATGCGGGATATCAACGTGGAAAAGATTTGAAAAATACGAATAATGTATATGTATAAGGGCCAAGCGGAAGCGGCGGACATCATGAAACGATCAAGAACGTCTGATAGTATCCCTGCCTTACGGCAGTCCGAAGGGGAGTTTATTTACATGCAATCATTGATTCTTAATTCTTCAGCTTCCTATCCTCCCTAATGTCTTCCAACTCGATCACTTTCATCACCACCCTCAGTAAGGCCTGGACCGAGCCTGACCTTGAGTCGTATACCTAGCCGGCTGTCCAGCTCCTCCTCCTGCTGCACCTCCAGCCACATTCGCTGGTGATACTCCTCCCGGCGCTCCTCCGGCGTTTCGCATAGCCGCTGGACCACGAGGAGCGTTCGGTGGGATTGGAGGGGTGGCGTTGGCGGTCGCACTCGCGCTCGCATCGGGAGAGGCAGCACCACCAAGACCGATGGCAGTTGAGCTGGGGGATCCCGCGGACATTGCGTTCGGGCTCATCATCTGGGAAAGAAGGTGGAGGTTAGACATCGATCCATCCGCACCGTCCTTTTTCGCTTTCGATTCAATGGTACTCACTCCTCGTCCCATCTGGTTCATCATCATCGGGTTGTATACGCCTCCTCCAGCCATTCCACCCATACCTCCTCCCATTCCACCGCCCATACCCATGTTTGGCATGTTCGGCATTGGCATGCTACCTCCCTGGCCGCCTGTTCGGATTCATCGTTATCGTTTCATTTTTCGTTATAGTGGTGTCAATAGAAAAAGGAAAGGGAAAGAACGGATTGGATCCATGATCAGCTCAAGTCGTCTTCTCCAAGAATCGTTGGGGACTTGAGGTTAGAGTCAGGTGCAGGAGGAGAGGATGCTTACCTCGTGCAGCGGCGCCAGCCATCATCGGATTCATCATACCCATCATGGGGTTCATCATGCCCATGTTTCCGCCTCCTTGTTGCATCATGTCTGGCGAGCAGAGAAAAACAATGATCAGGAAATGCAAGCAAAATGTATCAGTTTCTCGTTATCGTGGCGCCCAATCAATGCGGTCGTCGAAAGTCACATGCGCAGACAAAATCACTCACTCATCATCATCTTCTGGTACATCATAGCCATCGCCTGAGGGTCAAATCCACCGCCAGCTCCAGCTGCACCACCCATACCCGCCCCGCCCATTGGGTTACCCATTCCTCCTCCGACGCCGGCGCCGTACTGGCCCTGCTGGGGACGTCGTTGGCCACCATCAGGGAAGGATTGCATGTTGTTTCGGCCCATCGGCATGGGACCACCTTGTTGCATTGGACCTTGACCACCCATGCCTTGCGGGCGAGCTTGACCCTTTTTGGCCTCGATCTACGGCACAAAAATAGATAGGACAGAAAGTGTTAGTCGTCAAACTGTTAATATCTATGGGCGAGCGGACGGAAACAAAGAATAAGGCGACGAGTCTCCGTTGGGTATACTCACTCGCTCAGCTACACTGATCGGTTTCCCCTCCAACTCCAATCCTTGAGCCATCAGAGCCTTGTCCACCGACTCCGCATCTTCGAACGTCACAAACCCGAACCCTTTGCTTCTGTTCGTCTCCCTGTCCAACATGACGTGTGCATCCAAGACATTTCCGAATTGTCCAAAGAACTCTCGGAGGGTGTTGTTGCCGACCGTGTTGGCGAGACCACCGACAAAGATTTTGGACGATTTGGCGTGTTCCGCTCGTGGGATCGCTCGTTTCGGGTCAATCTGGGCATTGTGAACAGCAATATTTAGTATTCAAGCATTCGATAACACAGCGCGAACGCATCCATGCGACTCACGACCTTGCCGTCCACGATGTGCTCCTTCGCCATGACCGCGTTCACCGATGATGCATCCTCAAACGTCAGGAAGGCAAACCCTCTCGATCGGCCAAGCTGGTCTCGCATGATATTACACGACACGACTTTGCCGAACTGGGCAAAGTAGCCTTGGAGAGTTTCATCGTTCGTGTCCCAGTTCAGACCGCCGACGAACATCTTGCTACATAATCGCAAAGGGGGAGCATAGGATAGAATTGATGACGTTCAGTAAAGTAAAATAACATATGGATAAGAACAGATTGGCATTCATCACTCCCCTCTCCTCTACAGCTGCATCTGCTTTCGACTCTCGGCACTTCTACAGCTGAGTTTGTCTGTTTGCTTTCGCTCTCATCGTCTACACCTCTACAGCTACATCGATTATGATGTCGCATGAACTAGAAATACATCGGTCTCCTTGACTTATCTCCGACTTGCGCGAGGAAGATCCATCCTTATGTAGCCCGAGAATGATGATCGGAACGATGTCAAGCAGAAACAAAAAACTCACCCAGCATCATAGTCATCACCATCTCTTGATGGTCTCGATTGGTATCCTCCTTGGTCCGCGCCGTTCGGCCCATCGTAGTCTCTCCGAGGTTGCGGGAAATCTCCCGAAGATGCAGCTCCACCATTGTGGCTCGGGATAGATGCACCACCCGGACCACTGTTGTACCCACCAGGACCGCTCGAGCCACCAGCACTAGCGGGGCTAGTTGTCGTTGCAGTGGCAATTGAAGCAGCAGTCGCAGGTGCAGGCGCAGGCGCCGCATTTGCCGCCGCAGCAGCTGTGTTTGCCGCCGCCGGTTGGGATTCAGAACGAGATCCAGACTCATTAGGATCGTTCAGAGCGTTCGCAACCGCTCCCTCTTCAGCTTCATCGTCCACGAGCTCTCCTTCGTAGTTTCCGTTCGGATCCGCCTCTCCGTAAAGGTCATCTGAGGGGATGAAAAGTCGCGAGTGAGGCAGTTGGAGAAGGAATGGAGGGATGGCATGGAGAGAAGATGACGGAGGAATGTGTCAATGAGAATTGGGGACAGTCACGGAATAGGAGGGTTATAGTTTGATATCCCGCCATGGATTGTGTTATGTATGTTTCGTTTGGAGGGAGGGGTGTTTTTTTATACAGATCATCGACAATCATCGTGAAGTGAGACCGTGAGGATAGTACGTAGACGTATGTTTTTGTTCGTGGTAGAGAGTCGATCATGTCGTGTGGATGAGATGTCAAGGGCATGAGACAGATTGTGCGTGCGTATGTCCGTGCGTGGTAGCCCAAAAGAATTCCCCCATGATATCCGCCCCCACACAATGGCAATACGAGTAAAAGGAAAAGAAGACACAAGGCAAGAAAACGTTCAAAAGAAAGAAATCGTAATACTGTAAGTAACGTGCTCTATCCTAAATAATGATCATACTTCGCCTTCCTTATCGCTAGACTTCTGATAACCCATTCGTAATTCCATTTGACCGAACAGCCATGCTGATGCATGCTTTCAGACAGTCAGGATACAAGAAAATATGAACATACCTCCGTACAAGTCAAGGTCGTCGTCTCGTTCAGCAGACATGATGTATCGTGGGTTTAGTATCGTTGTTTGTATGTTAAATAGATCTTCGTTGACCTTCAAATTGTCACAATTCGCGAGGCTTTCAGACCATGTTTTGATATCAAGTTGATTGAATCAAAAATGAAAGACAGATTCCACCGCCGACCTGGCCCTCCCCTCCTTTCCCCCGTCCACCACGGCGCTTGGTCTCTTTGCCGGGTTTCCCCCTGTTGAGCAAGCAGGATTTGCCCGGGGGAGTTGTTCTCACGGTGGGTCAGGGTGAAATCGCGACCAACTTCTCTTTCTAGCTGCGCCACCACCTCTTACGCCGACGACGGTCATCTCATGAGTCGGTTCAGTCTTGTTTCGATGGGCAAGGCAGATAGATAGGCAGACTAAGACAGGTTAGGAAGTAGGTGAATACATGCCCTTTTGAAAGCTGGCAAAAGTATCGATTGGCATCCCATCGCGTTGCTGCAGTGCCCCAGTTGTCTTTCCACTCATCTCTGGACGGGCAATTGCTGTGTCAAAATATCGAAAACATCTCGACTGGCATGCCACCTCCAAGTTCGATTAGCTGCGGCATGTGGTTCCCTTGAGTCTCGTCGGTGCGAAATAGCACACCCTACCATGGCAGTGAAAATGAACTATGCTATCGATGCGGCCGCTATGAAGAGGGGCTTGGGCAACCGCATGTTGTTTGCCTATTGACTCCCGCAACTGCCGCACGACTTCGCGCTAAGAAACACCCGGTGCAAGTCAACTGAATAAGAAAGGTGAAAAGCTTTACGGCCCATTTCCTCATGAAGTTGACACGCCCGAATTCAATATATAGCCGGTTTCTTCTATGCTAATCACCGTCTTCGAACGAGATGATGGTAAAATAGCCGCACGCCTTCTGCTTTCAATGCTACACCCTGCTATCACCGCCTGCTGATTCCCAGCATCCAAAATCCGTTACACTGAGCACATCAAGCGGTTTCCATCGTGTGCCAAGGGTTTCTTACCTACCTGCATTAGAGTCTGAACAGGGTGGCTACATCGAGAGCTGCCCCTATCCCACACGGCTCTTGATAGACAAGGCGCAAGCATCCCAACACTTGAACCAAAGTCAGACCAGCCAAAATGGGCATCTTTACATCCTTACAAGACATTGCAACTCATGTTTCACGACTCTTGGCACTTGAGTAAATCCACATGCGGTGTGGTAGCGTTGACGTTCGCGTTAGTCGCCTGCCATTTACGTGCACACGCGGTATGGACTGACGGGAGAAAGAGGATTTGCACCGAGCGATCGGTTTGAGATAGAACGGTATGTGTGGTTGCTACGTTATTGAACCTTTACTGGGTAACGAGAATGTGTCAAGCCACCACAGCTCCGGGCGTCTGAAACGTGCTATTCTTGAAACGTGCTATTCTATTCTGATGGCTGGACATTCACTGAAACCTGAGATAGCGTGCAGTTGGACAATAGTGGGCGTCTGCAGCCAGAACCTCCCACAATCCTGCCTGGCAGAGGTGATTAAAGGGGTCGATAGAATGACATCCAAGATTCAGAATAGGTAATGATGGTCATCGATGATACATTTCTCCCGAGACCTCTTTCATCACGCTACCCCTTTTTCCCGAATGTTGCGGCAAACAAAAAGTGTCGTCAAAAACAATGATGATAAAGTCTTCTTCGAGCAAGTTTACTCCTCGTCGGCCTCAATGAGCTCAGTCTGCAGCCCAGAGAACTCAGTCACACCCTCGACGTGGGAAGCGAGAACGTAAAGCTTCTCCTTGGCACCCTCGTCGTCGTTTCGCTTTCGTTCAAGTCGGACTCGGACTCGGTTAGGAGGAGATCGGACACCTCGGGCCCAGAGGGCCTGGTTGAGTCCGGGAGCGACTCGGACGTCCTTGACACCCATGGCCTTCTGGGCGAACTCGACAACGGACTTGACGGCCTTGGGAGCCCCTGTATGGTGAAAATAGATAGAAAGACGATTTTGACGAGATCAGTTTCAATCCCGTATACAAAGCAATCACCTATCTCCACTGCCGGAATGGAGAATACGAAACTCACTCTTCTTGAACGCAGTGCCGTGGGTTCGCTTGTGGAGGTGGATCGTGTACTCCCGGGTGACAACGTCCTCGAGAGCGGATCGCTGCTTGGTCTGTTAGGAAAGAGTATTGAAGAGAAAAATCCTGTCAGCACATCTTTCCTTTCTCAATGCAATTCTTAGTGTCGTCCCTCAGAAATCTGACCATCCGGTCGTTCGTTCACGTCCCCCCCATCTGCCTCTCTCCGCAATGGGCGGTATGCAATCCACTCCCGGATGCTCTCCATCCGGCAACAACATAACAGATTCCACCATGATCTCGCCAACGAAAGCGAAAGGGAAGTTCTCCTCCACATCGTTACGACTTGACCAATTTTCCACCACACCCCAAAGATCCCGAAGACACAAGGACAGTAGACGATAGACGGTCGGATGAAGAGCAACGTCGGTCGCGGCGGAGGACCAGAATTCGACCGATGGTCGGGATTGAAGCGCACTCCGGCAGGTTGGGGGTCAGGAGACAATGTAAAGTAGAGGGGTGCGGGTGATTGATTAAGCTGTGAGCTGTGATTCGAATCTTTAGACGAGTCATCTGCGATTGTCTTTTCACGTCCGCTTGAAGGAGGTCTTCGGGAGCGTCATGCTCCTTGAAGCGTAAGACGAATATGTTGGTATTCTACTCGTCGAACATTGAATCCCTTAACGTTTCTCGAATAGTAGGTCCACGGAAGATTGCGTCAAGGTTCTGACGATGCCTGGCGTAATTGTTTATCTTGCTCTTAGATGTCGAGCATAATGAACGCTTTTATCCAGTCCAGTCAAGTCGACCATGGTGATTCGTATTCTCGAGTCAAGTAGGCCGGCAGGTGTGGATATTGGGTTCCAAGAGTCTTGCAAAAAGTTCTTCGATCCTTCCGGATATCTTATTCTATCCTTGTTTCGATTTTGTGGGCGTTGGCGGTGTCGATGTCGGTGTCCATGTCCATTTCCCTGTGTCCCGGTCGTCTCCAGCTTCCATTATTCAAATTCCTCGCTCCTAATTGCTTCGCAACCTCTCGTTTCCTTCTTCCGTCCCTTTATGTTCTTCCAACCATCATCTCCCGCTCCTGCATATTCCTCCAAGATTTTCAGAAGCAAATAGAATCGACACCAACCTTTCGGTCTCCCTTGGGGGCCTGCATAATTCGAAAAAGAAGAAGACGTTGGATGAATCAGTAATTAGTCCTGTTTTTCCTTCCCCTGCTAAACCATCACCAGCTATCACCGCAAATGCGCATGAGATATATTCGGGAATGATAATGCGACGACTCACCATTTTGAACAGATGATTAGATTTCTTGAGGAAAGAAGTCTTGAAGTCACACGGGGTGGGCGGAGAAAAGGAGCGTCAGTAACCTATTTTAAAGATTTCCCTGCTTCCAGAAGATCCAAGAATATCACGTTTTCTTCAGATTCTACTGACGAAACGGAACGTTGCCCTCAGGATAGTGATACAGTTCCAAACCCCTGGTTGTTCGAGGATCGCTATACCTCCCCTCCATGGAACCCCGCCCGGTGGGTTGCTATGCGGTAGGCGAAGGGCCGCAGGAGAAGCGACGAAGTTTGTCGAGTTGGTCAGTCCACCAAGTGGACGTCTCCCTCCAGTTACCCCGGGATGTGTTGAGTGAGGGTGGAGGAAGCTGGGAAGAGGCCCACCCAAGCTGAGCGAATGAGTTCGCTCGCAACCCCTTCCCCCCCCTATGCCATTCGTTGAGAGGGATCTCTCACAGCAGAGACAGGTAAAGGTAGAGAGGGCCGACCGACTCGGGCGCAGACCTAGTGTCCAGCTAATTCGAGGGGTTTGCCGGAAGGGGAGGGGGGTGTCATGGACGCGCCAAATGTCAGGCTCGAAATCCCCCGCGTATATCCAATGCATTTACGCGGGAAAATTGGAAAAGTTCGCCGCCGAAAATTCTGGGCGAAAATATCGCCGATGGTTTACGGCTCTGGGGACTGAAGACCGGGACGTGGGGCGAATTTGAGAAAGGATATGTCTACTACCTCATGTCCGTCGCCGCTGCGGGGGCGGAGAACCTTCGGGTCCGATATATCATCTCGTCACGAGAACACATTCCGTCATCATTGTTCTCCCTCTCGCACGACATCGCGATGGGCGATGAGCGGAATTGGTTTGAGGGAGGCAAGACTCCCTGAATGACGAAGCATACAGGAAGACGAAAATGGCAGCAGACTCAGAAAGGGTGATCAACCTTCATCCTTCATCCTTCATCCATCAACTCATAGAATCACTATCTCAGCTTGCACCTGTTCAAATCCATTCTGCAAGAAAGTCCTTGGAAATACCGCCACACTGTTCCGACAATTGCCACCATTCTTCAGAAATCAATCGAGAGTATCGTCGTTTGGAGTATTGTTGGTGTCTTCCCGGATGCAAATGGTGGGGAAGGGGGGAAACGAGGGCAAGATTCGATACTTTGGAAGTCTACGAAGAAGGCGAAGTAGGACGAGACATATTCAATGATCATATTTGCATTTTTCTCTAGCTTTCTCCTCTTGTGTTATCCTAATTCATTCTCATACATTCTGGTTGTTTCGGATTATATGGCGGGTGATGCGCGCCTAGGCTGTCCAGCTCTTCTCACCCGATCGCTTGGAGACCTACATCCTTGCCGCAGCTATCGCCATATTCTGCGACTACTTCGACTTCGTCCTACGCCTTTCCTCCTCTCCTCTTTTCCGTCTGATCCCAGTGACTACTCAACCATGCTTAATCAAGGAAAGCCTCCCCCATAAGCTGTAGCACGCCTGGTCCACTCTCAACCTCTGCCTGCTCCTTCTCCAGCAACTTCTTCTCCTGCAAAACTGTCTGTAAATCCAACTGCTCTTTGATCCTCTTAGCCTCCTCTATCGGGTTCGGGACAGTCGGGTCAACCAAAGGTCGGATCGCATCGGATAAGTCGGCGGGCTTGACACCGAGGGTAACGGCGAGGTTGTAGATTTGGGATTGGACGTCTTGCTGGCCCTGCTTTCCCTTAGAAGGGACGCCTTGGATGTTGGCCTTGTTCGCGTTCTTGAAGGAGGCGGTCGGCTGGTTCTTCTGTGCGGACTATTAGCCCAGTAAAAGAAAATTAATTGCATACGAGAGGGAGGACAAAGATTGATTAGCATGAGCATGATCATCATTTCGTTGCACATCCGCGTAGGCCCCCTTGGACAAAAAAAAAAAGAACAGAAAAAGAGCAGCATCTCAAAACAATGCAACTTACCTCCATCACGCTCTGCGTCGCACTCATAACCGACGCAGCCTCACTCGCAGCAGACTTCGGCACGTTCTTGTATCCAGTGATAAGCGACCAGTATCCACCGGCATCCGCAGCCCAGATGGTGACACGCCAGATATAAAATCCGGTGATGGCGAGAACGATGAGTAGGAGGTTGGACATGCTTTTTGAGGCAAAGATGGAGAGCGGGGGTCCGGAGGAAGAGGAATGGAGGGAGGAGAGGATATGAAATAGGGAGAAGAAAGTAGTGACGAAGATGAAAGGAGAGAAAGCGCAGGGAAACAACACAATACAAAAGTGATGGAATATAGTCAGCCACAAGCCCATGTCTCCGTGATTTCCCACAGGTATTCAAGGAAAGAAGTTCACCCACAATTTGTTCATGCTCGTCTTCAGGAAGAACGGTTTCACTTTCGGCTTACCCGAGGGAGGTTTCTTCCTTGGGTCCATCGAAAGGGAAGCAGGTGCGTCACCACCAATTGCCTCATTCAGCGCATTTTGGCGCTGTCGAGTTGCATTAGCTTGCTCGTGCGAGGAAGAGGAAGGATTGATGGCGGTTGAGGAGGACATGGTGGGATGATTTAAACGATTTGCTTTTCGATGACGAGAGCGGGGAGTGTAGCGTATGTCGTGTGGTTGAATGTATTGAAAAGAGTCAGGTAGGGTTATCCTTGTATCAAAGCTTATAGTTTGATCGAAATGGTTGATTAGAAGATACCTACGGCTCTACCATTTGTCAGTCAAAGGGATCTCGACGATTAGATCAGTCCTGTTTCTGCATCTGTCCCTCGTCACAGAACGTACCTCTACAGTGGCTCCAGGTGTTCCCGCGCCCCACACCTAAGCGACTCGGCAGAGGGGGGCGGGAAGTGATGATGATGACGTCAAGATTTTTGTTTCGATGAGGCAAAGTGAACTGAAAACCGAAGGTGGAAGGAAGGGAAGAATAATTACGTAATAGAAAACTGGAGACCTATCTGCTGGAGCGAATCCAGAGGGGAAATTAACGATAACCACGTCATTTCACGATAATTGGACGCTGACCGGGAACCTGGTCCTGATACGCTCGAGGAACCTCAGAAAGCAGGGGAAAAAAACCTACAACCTACTTGCACATTTGGTAGGGGGGGGGTGTGTGTGTGTGTTACGGGGTCTTTGTCTATTCGTCAAACATCCTCCCTATACCTTGGATCAGCGAATGAATTGACTATTGACCACAAAAGACATGACGGTCATTCGGCCATAGAGTGGAGTATGAGTTCCTGGGTTGTAAGTCAACAACTTCCGTCATGCCATCATAATCCCAACAATACTCGCACGAAGTGTGTTGCATCCCAAAAAAAGCGAAAAGGTGAGAATATTTCCCAAGCCCTATCATTCATTCCTCTTTTTTCCCATCGCTCTTCCCTTTCCTTCATCACCCACTCCTCAATTCTTCAAAGATGAAATTTATACAATAAAACCAATCAACTAGAAGGCTGTTGCTTAGTCCCACATTCTCATTTCGAGGAGCCGGGGCACTGATTATACTGTACAAACACTTCTGAACACACCCTATTACCTACCCCTTCTTGCCATGTCTTGATGGTGCACTGAGAATAAGAGAGAGAAGAATAGACTTACTGACTCTGTTTCTACCGTCCTTTTTATTTCTTTACTCTTGGTTAGCTCACAGACGGACAGATGATGGAGGGCTTGCGGAAGAAATATCAAGTGGCCTGGGAAGACGAGGGAAAATATGTGCCATAAATATCGGTCCGGTGCCTGTCGACCAAGATGACAGAGGAAGACAGACCAGTTGCTCAACGATTCGCGTTCGTCCCATAGTTTCGCGTAAACGGTGGGCGAGCTCACTCATGATCACGACGACCCGCGAAATATCGGTAAGTTCATTTTCATATCCGTTATCTGTTGTATCTATTTGGTTTCCTGCACGTAAGACTCGTTGTAGGCCCATTTTCCACTCCAATCCACGAAATCCAATCCGTTTTATCTGAGTAGAAGCTGGCTCCGACCCCCCTCCGCCGAGTGAGAGATCCCATGCGGGAACCACATTTCTTTCCTTTTGGTCTTGTTGAATTATCTGACACGACTGTCCCGGCGACAGGCCATTGCAGAAACCCACGGAAAAGGTCATTGCTCCTGCTCATAGCTTCGGTTCAAATTTCTCATAGCTTTGTCCGACGAAGTCGAGATATCTCGAGGCTGCCCATCCATTGCTCCGCTAGGTACCCTTTTGATGCAGCCCACTGGATTTCCGTAGCGACGGAGACCAATACCCACTTGGCTCGGCATTTATCCCCCATTCGACGGCCTCTTCCATCCCAGTTCTATTTCACTAGTCTCCGGTCGGATTGGTTTTGAATCGGTTGACCTGTCAGTGTGGTTGCTCCGCAATCTTACCTTGAGGTTGCGATCCATTGAGATTCGAGCCGCCGATTACGTGTGTTATTTATTGCGCGTCCTCCTCCCCTCCCATCCCCCTCATCTGATCCTCGCTTGGCGCAATTGACAGGGGAAGGGGTGATGGGGGAAAGGGCCAGGTCAAACGAGGTGAATTGTCGTCGAGGGCATACTGGTCGAATGAACACAACAATCATTTCAAAAGATAAATACAAAGAACCCAAGTTTGACTAGCTCTCACGGGTGTACCCCAGATCTTCCTCCCCCACTCTCTGCCAAATCCTGCCCACATCCCTTAGTCCTCACACACACCCATCATGGACGTTCTCAAAGCGGTCCAGACGTACCTCACACGTCTGATCACGGATGTGTCCGGCATGAAAGTTCTTCTGATGGACTCTCACACGACACCAATCGTTTCTTTAGCCCTCACACAATCTGAACTACTCGCACACGAAGTCTACCTGACCGATCGGATAGATAACCAGTCTCGGCAAACCCTGAATCATCTGAATTGTATCGTGTTTCTCCGACCGACGCAAGAATCCGTTGACTTCATCAAGCAAGAGCTTGCCAATCCTCGATATGGAGGGTATTGGCTTTATTTCTCAAACACGCTCACCAAGAAGCATATTGAGGAAATGGCAGAAGCCGATGAATACGAGGTCGTTAAAGAGGTTCAGGAATACTTTGCCGATTATCTCCCCCACTACCCGAGTTTGTTCAGCATGACAAATACAGCCATCGTCGACGGTGGAGCAGACGAGCCACCCAACCCACCGATCTACCTCCCTCCACCTACGGCCATTCCACCATCCACTCTTGACAACCATTTACACACGATCCTTGCCTGTCTGCTGAGTCTCAAGAAGAAACCTTACATCCGATACGAGCGCATGTCTGCCGGTGGGAAAAAACTCGCTGAAAACGTTCATTCGACAATGAACGAACAACCGTACCGAGAACTATTCGGATACAAACCCACAGCCGGCCCACCTCCTTTGCTACTAATTCTGGATCGCAGAAACGATCCCGTCACACCGCTCCTCACACAATGGACATATCAAGCGATGGTCCACGAGCTCCTAGGTATTCAGAATGGTAGAGTCACATTCGACTCGGAGTCAAAACAGGAACTGAAAGACCTCGTGCTTTCACCGTCTTCAGATCCCTTTTTCTCTGCTCAGATGTTTTCCAACTTCGGCGATCTCGGTGCAGCCCTTCAGTCTTATGTCCAACAGTATCAGACAAAAACATTATCACTCAACAACCCAAAATCGATGGAGACTCTAGCAGATATGAAGAGGTTCGTGGAGGAGTACCCAGAGTTCAAGAAGCTGGGTGGGAACGTTGCAAAACACGTTAGCTTAGTTGGAGAGTTGAGTAGGATAACAGAGAGGGATGGGTTGTTGGAGGTTTCAGAAGTTGAACAGAGTCTCGCGAGTAATGAGTCACATTCGGCCGATCTGAAGGTGAGCTTCAGCACCCTCACATTTTCAAGTCTCCACCTTCCGTACCCCAGTAACTAATCTTTCCTGGGTTTACAGAGCGTTATGACTTTGATCTCGGCACCAAGAGTTGCTCCGGGTAACAAGCTACGCCTAGCGATTCTCTACGCATTGCGTTATCAGAAGATGGTAGGGAATCAGATTGTCTCCGTAGTTGACCACCTTGTACAAAACGGCGTGTCGGCAGAGAGGGCAAGTGTGAGTACTGCTGTTTGAACCAGAGCAATGTGTGCCTTCGACTCACTCGGTTGATCTGCCTCTCACAGCTCGTGTACGTCATGCTCAATCTAGCCGGAGCCGATCAACGCCAAGACGACCTATTCATGAACGAAAACATCTTCTCACGTGGAAAGAGTGCCTTGAAAGGTCTCAAAGGGGTAGAAAACGTCTTCACGCAACATACGCCGCATCTCTCCCAGACTCTCGATTCACTGCTAAAAGGAAGATTGAGAGAAACAAGCTACCCATTCCTAGAGGGAGAAGACGCGTTCAAAATGCAGCGACCGCAGGATATCATTATCTTCATGCTCGGTGGTGTGACGTACGAAGAAGCAAGAGCAGTGGCTTTGCTCAATCAACAGCTGGCTGGTCAGACTCGTATCCTGCTAGGTGGAACGACGATACATAACTCGAGTTCGTTTCTCGATATGATGGCGAACGCGGCGGTTCACTATCCGCCTAGTGTTTACCAGCCAAGTGCAAGCAATATCTCTGGAGGGGTAAGTCAATCGTCGACAGTTCCTGGGACAGCATCGAACCCTGCTACTACTACGGCCACACCAACTGCAGGTCCCGCCATCAACCTTCGAGCAGGGGGGTACGAGTTCAATCTGGGTGGTTCTGCCGGATCGGGGTTATATCGAGCAGCCGGTACGAATTCTGGTGAAATTGGCGCCAATTTCCAGATTGATGGACTTAGAGATGGTGCTAGAAGCTTTTTCGATAACATCAGAGGCAAAGTGGAAGAGACGGTGCAAAGAGTGGGAACACCGAAGGAGTGATTCTGACGCTCAGGGTGCTAAGGGTGTCTAGGGTGGGCATATTTGTGATGGTTGTATTGTAACAAAAAGAGCATTCTCTCCCGAATCCATCGTCTAAGGGGTTTTCATGTATTGTGGAAGTCGGAGCGACGATGAACGAAATGACTCACTTGGGTACTTCATGATTTGCTTTGGATGCCACATTACTGTACTTAAGCCAATAAAGATGGGTCTGTCCAGCCAAGCCAGATCGACCCTGACGCGATCGATCTCCTCGCTCACGTAATACCCCAATATCCCCTCGCGGACAAGCGGGTCCATGTCGCGTAGAACTGGCGAAACACAAATCGCACACTGAATCAAACAACGTTCTGTGACTTATACTCGTGGGTCAATCAGAATCAAAAGAGGAAAAGCAGGCATCTCTGATTAGCTAGATGACAGTTGGTAATTTAGACGCCTTTCTGCTAGCAAAGTCAATTGTTCTGGTCTCCACAACTTCTTGTCTGCCCCACACAGCGTGTGTGCGAAATAACAATTGACTCCCCCTCCGCCTTCCTTCATGCTGCACCGTCTCCTCTCGCACTCTTCTCCTGCTGCGTCAACATGACCAGCACTCGCCACCCTCTTCACGTATTCATAATCGACAATGGCGCCTACAGCATTAAAGCGGGCTGGTCAGTGTTGAATGAGCCCATCCCGTTCGATCCAGTTGCCTTGTCTTCATCCGTCTCCTCCCGTTCAAAGTCGAAATCATCCAAGACGAAAAAGAAATCAATCAAGAAGAAAGGCAAGAAAGGTTCGAAGAAAGGCCAACATGCGGAAGAAGTAGACACAGAAGCTGGCGCAGAAAATGAGGAGGAGGAAGAAGCGATCCTGACTCCAGAAGAAGCATATGCAAAACTCTATCAAGCTAAAGTCTATCCAAATGCAATAGCGCGGAGTAAGAAGGAGAAGAGGACGTACGTTGCAGATGAGGTCGAAGCATGTGCAGACTTTGCAGGAATGCTTTATAAACGGCCTTTTGAACGAGTGAGTATCATTTAACCTATTTTGGAGCTACAACTGCTGAAGCCAGGGCGGAACTGTTTCAACGAACACTTTCGGACCTCGTACCTACACACCTCACACCATTACTTATGTCCTTTTGCTCCCTGCTCCTTCCTCTTCCAGGGAATGCTGACTGCCTGGGACGCCCAGAAAGTAATTTGGGACCATATCTTCGCCACTCACAGAGTAGACCCGGCAACGACGTCTCTACTCATCTTGGAAAGTTATAACAATCTACCCGGAATTGGCGAGGCATATGATCAGATGATTTTCGAGGAATATGGGTTTCCGAGTTATTATCGGTGTCCTCGTAAGTGTGTCCCATTTCTCCCACTTTTTCTTGTTCTTTGGAAGGTCCTTCTCTCGCATTCGATGAGGTGCAAACTGCAGGATCGCCTCGTGGCGCGAGCAAAATCTGCGGTAGAGACTGTGCCAAAAATGCTTGATCCTAGAACTTGGGACGCAGCTCTGCGATCGCTGTCTTCCCTGACACTTTTTCTTTTTGATAATTCCTTCTCAATTCCTACATCCAAAGGGACGTCTTCAACGAGAATTAGTATTGTTGACTCTTACTGCTTTCCCGTTCCATTTTTGCCTCATTATCTCCTGGGGCATCATTCCTCAATGTCCGCTTACCCTTGCCTTCCTTTGGTCATCAAATAGCTGCAAGTGTGATACCTTACAGCGGTCTCTTCGAACAAGAAGATGTGCCAACCCCCGAGTGCATGGTTGTGGTTGACATTGGGTACTCGTATACACATATCGTGCCGATGGTGGATGGATTGATCCTGAGCGAGGGTTGCAAACGGTGGGTAATCTATCTCGTTTCTCCTGACGCTTACGAGAAGGCGCCTCTAAGTGTGGCATCCTTATGGGTCTGCTTTTGTTTCACTCCGATAGAATCGATGTCGGCGGCAAACTCCTCACGAATCAGCTGAAGCATTTAGTGTCTTTTCGACAGTGGGACATGATGGATGAGACGCATGTCATCAATGAAGTGCGAGAGGATTGCTGTTTCGTCAGTAATGACTGGAAGAAAGATATGGAGCGAGCTCGGTGAGATTGGATGACTATTCTTCCATTTTCGTGCAACTTTTCAATTGACTCAATTCTGTCTTGGATCGATAGCATGGAGCCGTCTCTGATCGCACAACGATATGTGCTTCCTGACTTTTCGCCGAATAACATGAGAGGCAAGATTATCGGAGGTCCGAACGCTATCCCCCCACCTCAGAAATTGAAACCTGTATCCAAGGAAGCGCCAGATGCAGGTGTACTCCCACCACAAGAAGACCAGGTTTTAATTATGGGCAACGAGCGTTTCTCGGTCCCCGAGTTACTGTTTCATCCTTCTGATATAGGTGAGTACTGAAATTTCACTCGTTGCTTAAAGCAACGGCGGCTCCTGCCCAGACCGAAAGATCTTACTGAGTCATTCTTTTTCTCCTAGGCCTCAATCAGAGCGGTCTCCCGGAAGCGATAGCCCAGGTGATCGGCAGTATGGACCCCGATCTTCACGGCATGTTTTGGTCAAATATCGGTGTCATCGGAGGGTTAGCTTGGATGGAGACTTTGGGTGAAAGACTGGATGCGGACCTTCGAGCTCTCTGTCCAGCGGAATACGACGTGGCACTATTCGAAGCGTCTGACCCAACGACTGAAGCGTTCTACGCCGCTCAGAACATGGTTGGTCAACGATCCGACTACTTAGACAACTTTCCTGTCACCAGGAAAGAGTACGAAGAATACGGGAGTGAGATTTGTCGCCGTCGATTTTCGGCTGCGCACGGTGGGAAATACACGAACAACTACGTATATGCGTCGGCCGTTGCGGGCGCTGCGGACGTCGAAAACGAACAACATCAACCAGAGTTGGTAAAAAAGCGCAAATTGATAACGGTCTCGAGTGGAAGAAAGAAGAAAGGAAAGCGAAGCAGTTTGTATGGAAGGGTGGATTCGGACGACGCACGCTGAATCATCATGACAGGATCCGGTGGCTGTGATTTTAATCGAAGGAAAGTCGGACAGACACACTGATCTCTTAACGAAAATTGCCTTAAGACATCTTTGTAAAACACTAGATGGGCGCGATAGACAAAATTCTCCCGTTGTATTTTGGGGCAATGGGGCAGGGCATATATATGTACATCATTGTTTACTTTTACCTACAACACCGATCCTATGATCCATCCTTGTATCCTCTTTTTCATGCAAGTCACCACGGAAATCATCTGAAATATGTCTGCTTCTCGGGCCCGGAGGGTGACGTGGCGGCCTGTGTGTCACCAGGTCCCGCTGCTACAACCGAATAGCTCGGCGGTCCCACCGAGCCATGACCCTCATCCATGTGAGCTCCATATGTCTGTGCATAATCCTGTGCGTTCGTTTGTGAAGACTGTCCCGGGTTGTACGGGTCTCCAGACCCGGTGGCTGTCTGATGTTGACCTCCATCATATCCCGCCTGAGAGTTGTCGTAGTTCAGAGGGAAATGGGGCTGTTGTTGCGTGTCTAACCGGGACGGCATCGGAGCCACGTAATTCGAATATGTGTCCGGGATCGAAGGATAGCCTACATCCCCTCCATGAGTTGGCGAGGTAGGAGGATAGCCCGTAGGAACGGCGTTGGGAATATTTGCGCCGTATGGATCCTGGTATTGTTGTTGATCGGGGTAATAGGAACCGTAATTTCCTTGTCCTTGGTCCCATGAAGACTGGCGTTGCTGGCCTGGTACATATCCTGCAGATCCTGGAGTAGCACCCCCTCCTCCAGATAGTGGCGGAACGGGGGGGATATATTGCTGTCCCGCTCCAGTGTGAGCGCCGACGCCTACCAAGGAGCCAGCGGGGGTGGGTCTTGATTCGGGATAATAAGCCGGCATATTAGGTTGACCCGAGGCCAAGTTTTGAGAATTATAGTACTGTCCGTTGTATCCGTGGGCACCTTCATCCGAAGACGAAGGGCCTTGACTATACCCGTATCCACTGGGTTGTCGTCTTGGCGGACTCGCATCATTGTAAGGAACACCCCCTGCATTCGCTCCTTGTCCTGCGTAATTGTTGCTGTACTCGTGATCATCCTCGTCCTGGAGGTACTTCGGTTCGTCGTCATCCCGAGGACCGGACGTCAAGGGTACAGATACTTCTCGTTCTCCGGCATTAAGTGTTTTCGAGGATTTTGGAAGGTCACGAACCGGTGGACCCGCTGTCATTAATGGTTGTTGGGGATCCATGTTGTATTCCTCCGCGGCTGCATCGACGTTCTTGTATTTTGCACGATCGCGATCGCCTCGATCACGTCGTCGTTCGGAAGACATACAACATTTTCCGAAACAGTTCAAACAGCCTGCGAAAGCTGTTAAGAGCCAAGCTGCAAGAGTCATCCAAACACACGGACCGATGGTCGCACTCGCTCCTGCCGCATCGTTAATCTTTGCTTTCGCGATATAAAAGATTGCCAAGTCAAAGATGAATGCGAGAAGTGTGACTGATGATGTGAGCCAGGTGAAGCAGGCGGGGAAACAGAGTAAGCTGAATCCAGGAATGTAGTCGAGTGCGGTGAAGATGATGCTGACGAAGGAGAGGACGAGAGCGACGATGTGTAGGACAAGGACGTAGGTTAGGGATTTGGCGACAGCATTTGGGATGTTGATGTCGGACGTGCCGAAGATGGTGTTGACATCTGTTGTTTTCGGAGCAAGGAGATCAGCACAGGTATTCTGATATGTTTTCGTCCAGATCTTCTCTCGGCTTGCGAACAGATTTCCAAGAGGCGCTGGGTCCCGACTCGACTAACTCCTCGACACCCATCACAAGGACAAGAATCAAAGAGGAAACTCACCAATAGTGTACCCAATCTGCGGTCCCGTGCAACTACTCGTCCCACTCGCCTCACTCGAGCCATACGAATAATCATAGCAATACCCCATGGTCCCGAAAGTTGCTTTAGCACCTATTCCACCATTATCGTATGTCGCTTCAAGGAAAGAGAGAGACTTGATGAGAGGGGTGTTGAACGAAACGAGGGCGAGGAGAATGAAGGAGGTAAGAGACACGAGGAGGCCGGGGATGGCTTGCCGGAAAGCCATGGTGTGCGGTGGAAAAGGCCTGGGGCTTCTAAGTGCAGGTGAGCAGGGTAGGAAAGAATGAACGCAAGGAAAAATCCTGATTGTTGGTCTTTGTCGATTTTGTTGCAGAACAAATGAGTTCGTACGATCACAGAGCGTACGAAAACAGAAGCTGACGATCTCTTTCGACGGTGCCTTTAAAATGACGTTGGTCAAAGCTTTGATTCGGCTTGAGCGAGGTATTCGGATCGCTGGGATTCTCCCCTAGCCTCTGGTATCTAGTCTCCTGCTATGGTATCTCGTTCCGAGTCCTTCTTTCGCTGCTCTTAGACCAAAGAAAGACAGTCCATAGAGCAGAGATAAGACTAAATCTACTCCTGCACTCCCTTTCTGAAGATCTTAGCCCCCTTTTGCGTTTTCCTCCTTGTTCCTTGGGATTCAAATAGCCGGAGAGATAGGGAGAGAAGTGATAGTACCAGCCTGGGATAAACGACAGAGGGATGAATATGATGTGACTTGACTGAGTTTCAGAATCCCCGGAATCATCAGCAGTCCAATATGCCCTTGCTCCGAGCGGGAAAGAAAATTGGTCGTTGATGTAGGATTCCAAGCGGGGTATATGCTGACGGATACTAATGCACCTGATTCCTGATTCCTGATTCCTGATACTCTCGCTGAATATGAGATAAGGCTGACTGAAACGGAGGTTGTGAAGATGAAGAAAGGAAGTGGCAGTGAGTGAGTGAACCCGCCATTCATCAAGTACTCGAATGCCTGGGAGGCCTGAGGGCGGGCGCCAGTACGCGGGAAGGGGAAAGAGGAGGGAGGGG
>JANGFI010001662.1:0-23292 GCA_025758705.1 Goffeauzyma gilvescens
GGGGGGGGGGGGGGGGCGCGCCCGATTGGATGAATCCGAAAGGGAGCGATGGTGCAAGCGGCGGGGGAACCGCGGGTTGGGCTGGGGGGACAGAGGGAGAAAAGAAGGCACTCATAATAATATAAACAGGGAATAATAATGCCAATAACAGGGAACAAAAAAGGAGAAAAGGAGACAAAAAGACAATGACAATGGGGGAAAGTTGAAACGACGAAGGACGGGTTCGTTCCGCGTTAACATGCATTTGACCATCGGCAAAAGGTCAGAAACTCGTCACTGGAGGTCTGAAACGATGCACGCGTGGGAGAGGGGAAGGGAGTGGCCGGTGTCACCAATGGAAGGGGGAGGGAGGGAGTGATCACGGGCCGGGCTTGATTTCGCCTCGCCCCCGTACGTTCAGAAGGTCCGGTGCGGTATCCTATAACACGACGCTGTCCACGTTTTCAAAAGAGATGGAGATGATGTCCAGCCTCAATCATCGAAGATTATGATCATGGTTGTGAATCGAAACTGACAATGAAGACACAACGTAAAGAGTCACGCCGGAGATTAGACAGAAAAGCTTGTGAGGGAGAAAGTCAGAAGACGGGAAACTACAGGAAAACGATGAAACAATCGCCGCCAAAGAGTGGGAGAGAAGCAGGAGTGCCTGCTTGCCAAAGTGAGGCGTTGGCGTTGGCAGATGTCGCTTGAAAGTAACGTGCTAATTTGATGAGGTCTCTTTGATGCGGAACGATCGTAGCACACTTGGGGTGGAAGATCCGAAAGGGATAGAGAAAGAGAAAGAGCGTTGAATGAAATGAAGGCGAAGGCGACAGAAAGGCTCAACCGATCTTTTCTTCGGATTCGAACTTGCTCATTTAACTTCCTTCAAGGAGGATAGAGTGTGAAAGGAGGTTTCTCAAAACAGGGCACAAGTGATGGCTTGTTCCGAAATCATTAAAAGCCAGGCGAAGATTGAACGAAAAAAAAAAAAAACGAGAACGAGGCCGGAATGGAAAAGGGAGAGCCTGCTCGAAGAACGCAGATCGGAAGACGGGAACAGATGAGGAAAGGGTCTGGGTCGATCCGATGGCGTGATGGGCAGTGTTCTGGTTGGCCGATAAAGAGAGGCGAGCGATGATCACGAATGGCAGCGCAAGGCTCGCATACAGCAATGGATGACGTCGTCACACATCAGTCGAAGCTGGCCGTTTTCACGATTTCGACTCTCCGTCCGCCTCTGGGAGAGAATGATCGCTTCGAATCTGGGCGGAGATACCCGGTTCAAGCTCGAGCGGCGTCTCGGTGCCGGACTGCTTGGGAAACTTGAGATTGAGCCCGACGATGGATCCGGTGTAGGTCGTTCGGTGAAGGTTGAGGCTGGCATCGGGCTTGCTGTTCTTCGCCTCGATCATGGAAGAAACACTACCACTGCCACTACTATTACCACTGCCGTTGCCGTTGCCGTTCTTGTCGTTCAAGACAGAGGATGAGGACGGAGCAGGAATGTAGCTACAGCCATCGTAATCAAACTCGGAGATCATGACCGATCGTTGATCTTTAGTCCAAAGAGTCGATCGCCATTCTCCCGAATTTCTGTGAGATTTGATATTATCAATTCCAACCGGATCGATCGAAGTGAGCGCAGTGAGGTCGGAAGAAGGCGGAATCATGTGGCCTTGTACAAGAGCGGCGATATTGAACGGTTCGATTTCGGGCGTGTTGATCGAGGAAGAAGAAGAAGCGCCTCGAGAGTTTTCTCCGCCACCACTGCCGACGACGTCGATTCTAAGAGCACCGAAGTCAGGAATCCCCAGGCTCGGACTTCGACTGACACCGTGACTCCCAATACCGTTATCGTTGCCGTTACGACCATTGCCCTTTCCGGTCTTCAATCCTCGCTGCTTGCTCAAGTTGACCCAGCTACCTCCAAACGGATCGAAAGTGGCCGTCGTGCTAGACGGCGTCGGATGAGCAGGATACCACGGCGGGAGCGTGCTTGATGAAGACGAAGCCCAAGGCTGGAGGCTCCCACCAAGGAACCTTCCCAGACTAGACGCAGAAGATCCCGTTGTGGACATCGAGGAAGAAGTAGACGGCGTGAGCGCAGCAGACGTAGCACCACGAGGCATCATGTTATTTCCTTGTTGATACAAGCTAGGCTGCTCTGTCAAAGTAGGAGTGGAGCTCTTCATCATAGAGATCGGATGTTGCTGCTGATCTTGATACTGCTGTTGAGAGACCGTGAACGGATCGTTGCTGCGAGCGGTTACCAACCGGCCAGCTTGGACATTACCCAGGTCTACCCGCGACTGAGGTGGCGTAGCTTTCGTAGGCAAGGCTTCTTGAACGGGGATTTTGTTGATCAAAATCGCTGATTTTCCGAGTATCTTCCCATGAACCATCGCCACGGCGTAGGCAGCGTGCTCAGGAAGCGTGAATTCGAGGTAAATCGTTCGCTCTTCTGGCTTCAGGACGGGTCCGAATCGAGCAGTGGATACGTTACCATACTCGGAAAAAAAGGAAACGATGTGCTCGAGGGATTGGAAAATGGAGGCATCCTGGAAGTAAGATCGCAGGAGGTTGAGCAGTTCAGATGAGCTCGAATTTGACTCTTTGAAAAGCAAATATACGACGTGTTACTTACCAGTCCTTCAATGAACAAGGTGATTCGGTCCTGCAGAGGCCTTCCCCCTCGCATTCCCATCAACTGACCGTCTCCAAACTTAGCAGGTCCCTGCATCTGACTTGACCTTTCCGACTCAAACGGCGCAGAAAGCATTCGAGCAGAGCCGTTAGTCCCGACCAACCTCATTGACCCTGAAGCATTGTTATTCTCTTGTTGAGGAGCTTGCATTCCATTGTACGATTCGGCAGAGGGTGAATTTCGGAGAGATTTGGTCGAGGGCGGGCCGTAGCGCATGTCAGCATCAAAAGGAGGAGGCTTGAATCGTTGAGCGTGGTTGGCTTTAGCTGCGGAGAGGTGAAGAGAGGGGATATAGTCCATCAGCGGTCGCTGTAACGAGTCTGGTGGACTAGATGTGGACGCTTACTTCGCTGGATCTCGAGTTGACTGCTCTTCTGAACCTGGGCCCATGACAGGTCCAATCGGAACCCTCTACACAATACCAAAGGATCCGTTGCATGGGGTACACTCCGTTAGCAGATCCTTTGGTCGGGAGAGGCGTCTATGCGTAGGTGCACAAGGAGCAGGGGAAAATACCCACTCGAGCATCTTTCCATGAACGTGCTTCATGACTTTCGCCGCTTCTTCGTGCTTCGACATTAAGATAAACCCCCTACGCTTACACAGAGCATATCAGCGAAGCTTCGGAAGCACTTATTCCAGCACACGCATTCATTCACTCACCTCCTTCGGTTGTGATGATCGAGCATTGAGAGTAAACAAGCATGTTCGACCGTACCGAACTTGGAGAAGAGCAACTCGAATCCAGATCTGAACATATGGGAACGTCAGTTCAGCAAAATCTTATTGAGGGATGACGACGCTGCTCGGGTCCTCCTTTGCATGGCGACTGGCCGAAGATGGGAACCCAAAAGCAATGGATACTCACTGGGACAACTCGTGAGGCAAGTTAAGCACGTAGATGTTCCTCGGCCTTGGGTCTTCTGAGTGTCCTCCACATTCTCCCTGACCGTCATTCCAATGCTTGTCACTGCGCCCCATACCGCCACCGGAACCGGTTCCGCCAAAGACAGGACCCGGTCGAGCGCTATTTCGTCCACCTGCGATCATCGCGTTGTTGAGATCGGGAGGACCGTATCGAGAGTCCGGGTAGTTCGCAATCGCACTCATATTCGCAATCGTCATCGCGTTCGTCGAATGAGAGGTATAGCTGCGACCAAAGGACGCAGGAGAGTGAGAGATCGCTCGAGGCGCAGGAAGGTTCGAGTTCTGAGTTCGATGATGGAAAGGGGATCCAAGGGACTGTTCGACCGAGGCTGAGGCGAAAGAAAAAGAAGAGGGCTGGTTCGCAGAAACGGAGATCGAAGAGGTCAGCGCAGAAAGCGTGGATTTAATTTCGGAATGACCATGGGCATTTCCACCCAGAGTCGAGTAGTCGCTACTTTCAGTTTCCGAGAAGTGACCAACAGGAATAGAGGTCCAGATATCGCCTGTGGTCGCCGTGGAATTAGTCGATTGAGTCGTAGCCAATCGAGGCGCGAACGAACCCTTGATGAAATTCGAGTGTTCCATGACGTTGACGACGATGGACCGTAAGGTCATGAATATGTGAGTTGAGCAGGATGGGCTTGGGCTTGGACTTAGGGAAGGCAGTACTCAAGGGAACGGATTTGGGAATCTAAAGCTTAGAAAGGGTGCGTTTGCAACGAAGCTCCAATGTGGTGGAGAGGAGGGAGATCCAATCCAAAACTGTGGCGACGGGTGGCAAAGAAGAGAGAAGACGCTACGTTGGGTGTCTTCTATACACCGACCCGTACAGAAGGATGGAAAAAGATGATGGGGAAAATGGTGGTGCTACTATAACATCAATCTCCGACTTCAGCTACTTGGATACATTTCAAAGCAAGTAAAGGGTAGATGTTCGTTGTCAAACGCTACGACCAGGATGTCGACTTTTAGAGCGACCGTCGCAGTCACCGTCGCCCCCCTCTCGCGGCGCTTTTCCCCTCTCCTCCCACGCCCGCCTCTCTCGGTCGCGATGAATTCCCCGAATTCCAATTCCCCTTGTCCTTTCCAGACTTCGGATGCTTCCTGCTTCCCTCTCCTGCTCGTTCGTGTTCGAACGCGTCGGACGCGCCGCGGGGGGGGGGGGGGGAGCGGAGGGAGGTGACGACCGGAAGAAAGCCCAAAGAGGGGTGAGGCTTTCTTTGGTGGCGATGGAGTGGTGAGCCATTCGTGGATGGTCCTAAGAGAGGGGTGGATGAACATGATGGGGTCTAGACTATCAGGAGATAGACCCATTTCCCTTTTCGATTCCGCGTTTTAGATATCCCATCAGGGCGATAAGCAAAGATCTTCCCCTCTCTCGTCTACTTTCAGATATCGAAAGTGTCATATAGCAGGAAACCGCACGCAGCCCGGTAAAAAAATGGAACAAACAAACCTGAAATTACAAATTATCGTTCGGTACAGACATTCAATCGTTGTTGTCGTTTCAGGCAATCCAGTCTTAATAAGGAGCTTCCCAGTCCCGCAGCCCTCAGCCCCTGCTCCTGCTCCTGCTCTTGCTCCTGCTCCTGCGATCCAAGCCCCTCTGTCCTTCCATTCGTTATCGTCAGCCACCACGCACGAATTGTCATTTATCGCAACAATCTTGGCGCCGACGATTGATGCCCTCCCCCTCCCTGTACACTCTGGGGTAATCCATATCCATCCGACGCTTGGAATCCCATCGGTGGCTGCGACTGTGAATGTGACTGAGGCTGAGATCCTGGTGTCTTGATCGGCTGCTGTTGTTGTTGTTGCCTCTGAGCCCTGGCGAGCGCTTCTCGTTCTTTTCTTTTTGCTCGGATGCTTGGGCAAGCCGCAATTAGCTGTGACGGCGACGGCAAAGGTGATGAGGAAAGGGGCAATTTGTCAGCTAAAAAGCGAGGCGAGGTTGGAGGTTGATAGAACGGAATGGAGTGGAAAAAAATCGGGCACTCACAGTATCCAACTGAACACCATCTCGAATACTAGCGATGATCTTTCCCACGACGGAAACGTGATTTCCAAACTCTTTGTCGTCTCTAAACTTGTGGAATTTAAATGTGTCCTCTTCGGCATCCCAAGAACACTCTACCACTCTATCGTCGTACTGCTCTCCGCTTGCTTTCATCCTGTGTATGCGGGATAGCGAAAAACGGGTTAGCGGGTCGCCGGTCTCGTGGTTTTGAAAAGTAACGACAAACACGATCCAACGTGATCCAACTCACCTCTCCCACTCCTCATCCGTCACCGCCATCCGATCATAAAACTCCTCTTCGGGACCCCCACCTCTCCCTCTTCCTTTCCCCAGCCAAGTATAAAGCAAAAACTCCGGTTTAGCCATCATGTCCGGTTGGTCCTGCTTCCCCGGAACCTCCATCGGCGGAAATCTCAAAATTAGCTTAAAATCAACTGTGTTCTCTGAAGGTGGCTTCCACTTCATGATCATCTCATCGGTTCCCATCACGTAGCCAGTCTCCGCACAGGTGAAGATCAAACCATCGTGGCCGTGTTCGAGCTTCGGAATATGCTCATGTAAGACTTTTTCGACTGCGTCGCCGAGTTCCATGGTTTTGCAGACGATTCTGATGGGTCAAAGATTGAAAGGGATGTCCCGGAGTCAGATTTCTCAGATGAAAGGAACAGCGGCCGCATGCAGAGAGAAGGAGGAAATCAATGGGGGGAAAGAGACTCACTCAAACGGTTGTGTAGACTTGAGATGCGGGTTAGCCTTGAGATATCGATGAAATGGTTCGATGAGCCATGATTTTAGACGCTGTGACGAGCATAAAAGGCCTGGATCAGTCTTCCCCGATCTGTGTTGCTTCCCCTGAGCGCAAGGTTTCGGCGAGCAAATGAGTGCTTACCCCATATCTCGACTGCAAGCCTGATCGCATCAAATTTTGGCCATCATATACTAAGCAATCGAAAGCGTACAATCTTAGTGTTGTCTGTAAAATGAATTAGTTAGCATAAAATGTCGCGAGAGTGCAGAAGGAAGGGAATTGTCGCCGCTCACCACTCCCGTCTCCGGATTCCGATCTGCTACCAACTCGGCATCAAAAATGGTACTCTTGCACCACTGTTCGCGGACATCATGATGGGGGAAACGAAGTCCGGAGACTTGTCGGTAGACGTTTTTGCGATCGAGCTGCATTCCAGAGGTACAATACAAGACAGAGAGAAGAAGAAAGGGAGAGGGAGTAGGGATAGAGGAGGGGGTGGAAGAAAAAAATGGTCAACAAGCGAAACTCCACAGAGTCATTTGAAAGCAGAAGGTGAGAAATGCGATCTTACCAAGAACGTATCTTGCTCATTCTTTGCGGAATTCCAAGCAATTAAAACCAGCACTCGAATTCCGTCGCTTTTTTCGCAAACCCAGAAGTTTTTACTCTCCAATAGTGCAATACTGGACGAGTTGAAGCTCACCGGCTGGGAACCAGGGAATTGTCGATTACCCGATCCTGTGAGCTCGCCGACGTGGTCTTGGAGGTGACTAGCGATTTCACGATCAACTTCTTCACCTGGGATTTCGGGGATAGGTGCAAATTTCGAAGGGGGGTCTCCCATGGTGAAAAGAACAGGTCAAGATTGGTGGAGATAAAAGGGTGGGAGAGAGATGTAATCAAAGAAGAGGGATGGGTAGAGGTCTGTAATGTGAGGAAAGCGTGGTGTTTCATGCCGGCCACCGTTCTCTGATTGAATCTTATCTTGAATCAATTCAGAGACGAAAGTAGCGGCTGTGAGCTGAGTTCCGGAGCTTAATGGTTCATATCAGTATTGACTTGGGGAATACTTTGGAGATGTCAGAGATGGTGTTGCAAAGGAAGGTTCAACCCCCTTCTGCAACCCAGGCCAAAGTGCAGTTTCGCGTGTCGGGCGCCGGGTAAAAACATCATTTCTCCACTGGCCGAGTTATTAATCGTTTTAACCTCCAGGATCACAAATCTCCTGTCTACATAAAATAGCGTCCAAACCTTACACAACCAAGGTTCCAGTAGCACAGTGGTAGTTGCGCGAGATTGCAATGAACCGGTCTCCCAGAGACCCTTTCGCAATTGATCTCGATGTCGGGCGTTCGATCCGCCCCTGGAACTGATCTTTTTGATTCTTTTTGCTTGCTTTGTTTGTGACACACGCGGTGCTCCTTTTCCCCCTTGAACTAGTTACAGCCGTTCGGCTTGTTGTTGATGGCAAGAGAGAGGGGGGGGGGGAAAGAGCGTCATTTAACCAAGACGTCGATATATCATAAGATTAATTCTACTTCTTTTTGGATCCTGCTGCCGATCAAGTTCCGACTAGCAGAATATAGGCCTTCTTGTCTTCCACTTCCCGCATCCTTTTCTTTCACCATGGCTTCAACTGTTCCGCCTGGCATGCAGCCTCCGGGCTTCCCAAACAATGCTGCTGGCGCTGGCGGGCTTAAGCGAAAGCTCGAAGACACTCAATCCTTGTCTTCCAACATCAACCCCAATCCCTCCTCTTCGATGGACAAGAAGCAGCGACCGCCGATGCCGCCTACTTACATGCTTGCTTCACTAGTTCCTGAATCCGAGGTGTTTGGTGATTTGTTAAGGATGGAACAAAAACTCGACTGGACAATGTTAAGGAAAAAAGCCGAGGTTACCGACGCGTTGGGTAAACCAGTCAAAGTAAGCGATCACGGTGTTGACGGGAATGGTGGAGCAAACAACTGATGCCGATATCTTGAACATCACAGATCAAACGAACCCTTAGACTTTACATCTCCAATACTACCTTCAACCAACCATGGCAGATGGAAGCGGCTCGAGAATCAGGACAAGAGACTAATGTTGATATCGACACGGGTGCTGGTGTGCCGGCGTGGCAGTTGAGACTGGAGGGAAGGTTGCTGGACGTGAGTTATACATCGCAAGCTTTGCACCATGGCAGGGAAGTTAAGACAAGCCCCCTTTTTTTTTTTTAAAAGACCAACAACACCCGTATAGACAAGTTTGTCAAGAAGAAATTCAGCAACGTGATCCACTCGGTCACCGTCGAGTTTGACCGCCGTGAACCTCAAAATTTCCCTGAATCCAATATTGTTGAGTGGTTTTCCAAATCTCAAGCACCTGGACAAGCGCACGATGGATTTGAGATCCGTCGTCGAGGAGACATGGCTGTGAATTGCCGAATTATCATTCGACTCGATCAGTATCCAGACAGGTTCAAGGTCCTTTCCCCGCTTGCTGAGATTATCGGAATCAAGGAAGAAAGCAGGGGTGTGATTATGAGTGCGATGTGGAAATACGTCAAGACTATTGGAGCTCAAGATCGCGACGATCCGACTAAGCTGATGCCTATCAATGGGTTGGAGCAGGTGAGATAGACAGTTACTTTTAGGGGTGGGGCAACGAGCTGACTGCGTGTGGATCTTTAAGGTTCTCAATCCCAGCTCCGGGGGAATGCCAATCAGTGATCTGCCCGAACTCGTCAACCAATTTCTCACTGTTCCGGATCCAGTCGTCCTAAACTACCGGATAGAGTGAGTCTGGACCCCTTTTGAGTACTCACTCGTCTTACCTTTCTGATCCTGTTGTCATCCGCAGAGTCGACACGGACCGTAACGTCCATCCCAAGGTCTTTGACATTCCCATCGAGATCGAAGACCCCTTGAAGACAAAGTATCACAGTGCAATTCAGAGCTTGGAAGGTCCTCAAATGAAGGAGGTTATGGCTGCCGAAGACGAGGTAAGCTTTTCCACGACTTTGTCCATTACTTCCTTCGGCCCTTGCTTACCAAACGTCCCATCATTCACAGGTGGCCCGTCTCGCACACACGATTCGAGATAGTCGCCAGAAGCGAGACTTCTTGGAGCATTTCGCAGAGGATCCACAAGGGTTCGTTCAGAGATGGCTCAGCAGTCAATCTCGGGATCTCGATACCATTCTCGGGAACAGCATAGGATCGGATGGCACAAACGGAGGTGGTGTGAAGGAAGAGGATCTGAGGAGGAGTGATTTGTTCAGGTTACCATGGGTGTGTACTCCTGCGCTCGACCTTCTACGATGCGAGACGTTTGACATCAGCTGATAAAACCACCTGTCTAGGTCGAGGAAGCGGTCACCATTCAAGAAGGTATCCGCCTGGAACGCCAGGCCCAGCAAATGCGAGAGGCCCAGGCTCGTCGAGGGCCCCCAGGACCCGGTATGCCAGGCGGAGGTATGTCAGGGCCAGGGCAAATGCAAGCATTGAGAAGTCAACATCAGCCGAGATGAAAAGATGGGGCGTCAGGATTCTTTTCCGTGTTGTAATGAATTTTGTCTTGCAGATTACGATAAAAAAATAATGCTGGGCTACATAATGCCCTTGTCTACTTGTTAACGGACTGGCTGGTTCTTGCAAGATGCTAACGATACAATACAGCCTTGGTCCCCAGCCCCACTACAGCCGTCTCCTTGTCCCAAGTGGGACTAGATTCGATGTCGGTGGGACATTCGCTTGGGGTACATTGGTCGCCTGGTTCCATTGAGCGATGAGGCTGTTAACCGACTTGGGCTTGTTCTCCGTCGAGCTAGGAGGCGCTGGTTGGGGGTTGGAGTCAGTCAACAAGACCTGGGGCAATTTGGGCGCTAGCTTTGGAGGGATTTTTGCTGCTGATTTGCCAATAGATGGCGAACGTCGGTCTGCTTGATTAGAACTTTCGACAAGACCAGAAGAGTTGGGCTTAGGGCCAACCTGGGGCTTCGGCCCGGGCTTGGGTTTGCCCAATGAAGACTTGCGATCCTGCGGACCCTGCCAAGAGCTTTGCATAGATGCGAATTGACCGGTGATAACTCCGACCGAAGGGGAAGGTGACGAGGATATCGGAGAAGTGGCAGACCTGCCTGACGGAGGAAATTCGGTAACTGGTGACTGCACAATATGGCCTCGCGCGAGTATGTCGTCTGTCATGACGTCCCTGTCCTCGGTCGAGTGACGAGATGCAGATGGTCGCATGGGCGAATCGACAAAGTCTGGTAAATCGTTGTCACTTGACGAGGATGATTCTTCCCGAAGCGGTATCTCGAGTTGCGACGGTTTTATGGACAACGTATCCGCTCGAGTAGCCGTGGAATGCAATCTCTCCGGTTTCGGTGGAGGTGCCACTGGTCTGCCAGAAAACTTGCTTCTTGCAGCGTGCATTGAAGGCCAGTCGTCAGGCGTGACGGTATTTCGATGTTGCGGCGGGACTTTCACCTTCTCCTCGGCAGGCAGTGGAGTACTGGCCGATTTGGAGATCGAAGAAAGTGCTGCAGGTTTGGGAGGGGCGACCACTGAGGACGGGCGATGCTTTAGGTCTGATGGCGTATTGAGACTGGCAGAGCCTGGCAAAGAAGGGAGCAGTGCGGACATTCCTTCCCTCATCTCTTTGTCTTCCCCGTCACCCGTCAATAGGTCTCCCATTGGTACCGTTTGTGAGCGTGATGACATTTTGCGTTCTCCGAGTTGAGGCTTGGTCTCGAATGAGGAAGGCGCTGCCACCAGCTTGGGAGTTTCCTGTCCTTCCGGCCTGGGCTCTTCGATTGGTTTATAGCCCTGCGAGGTCTGTTGCTTCTCTTCGTTAGGAGATGTCGGTTTGGTCGCGTTGTAATTCTTGAAAGCGGATCCAGTGACATGGTTAGAACGAGGCAAGACGTGCCCGTCCGCTGCTTGTGCTGAAGATCGATGCTGATCAAATCTAGCAAGTGCACTATTGTCGCCTGTCACGCTCGGCTTGTGAGACGTGTGGAGTGGTCGAGACGCATCCTGTACCGCTGCGACATTGTAAGAAGAGCTGGATGCCTGTGAACCTTCAGCCGCCAGGAGCGCTTCGATCGATGGATATCTCGTCTCGAAGGAGTCGTCCGGATTCTGAGTCGACCGCTCTGGCTGTGCGGACTCTGTGTGCTTGACCGAAATGGAACCAGTCTTCTTGTGAGAAATGGTACCCACAGAGGGTGCGAACGAGTCGCCAAAGTTATCTCCAAAGGTCGTTGGCGGCGAAAGTGTCTTGGCAGACAAGACCGAGCCGTCGCTGTTGCTAGCGGATGGCTTTAAATATGTGGCCTTCTTCTGCTGGTCGGTCTCATTGGCTGAAATGCCAAACGCGTCACCCGAGTCCAAACTTCCAAGGAAGTCCTGCATGGATTTCAGTTGCGACTTAGGAGGTGTCGAGAAAGACTTGGTGACATCGGTCTTAAAGTCCTGAATACCTTGGTTGATTTGCTTGCGTACATGGTTCGACATCGACTGTGGCGATGAAGACGTAACTTTTGGTGACTCTCGGGTCCTAAATGACGACGAGGGAGAAAGAAGATCTCTGGATTCTTGTGGATGCTGGCCTCCGACCGGAGAATCCTCCGCTTTCTGGGGGAAACCCGGGAGCGGCTGCCTCGTCGGTCGACCCCGGCGCTGAGGCTGAATTTCGGGTATGGCGTTTGACTTTGAGGGAGTGTTGGGGCCATTTTCCGCATAGCTGTCGGTAAAGTCCAAAGCATTGCCGCTAGTCGGTCTTTGTTGTTGTTGGGACGGTGCAGGAGAGGACGAATCAGGCATTGAATCTGTTGTGTAGTCCCGAGATGGTGCTGTGCCTCGTAGGCGATGGACCTGCTTAAGAATATCAAACGCTGTTGGACGTTTGGCCGGATTCTCCACGAGCATCGAAGCTGTAGTTTGGGCAAGTAATGAGGACTGTATTAGCTGTTATATTCGTGGCCTAGGAAGCTCATCTAAGACTGTGGACAGTGCACTGACCGATCAGATGCTGCACCACGGGAGAATATACGGGGTATGCCGGAAAAGTGTACTTGGCATTTACGATCGCCAACGGGCCATGTTCCTCGAATGGCGTTGTGTAGTAACATAGCTTGTAAAGGAGGACACCGAGTGCCCAAACATCGGCAGGCAATCCAACGGGAAGGCCAAGAAGGGGTTCAACCATCTCAGGGCTTCGATACTGAAGTGTTGTGTGCCGGCCGAGGTCGTATGCTTGTGCTTCGATTTCTTTCTTCGTACGTGGTGGTCGGTCAGAGGGGTATGTGGTCGACCCAAAGTCGCAGACTTTGTACCGGAAAGACGAGATGTCGGCAGATGAGCTGGAATGGGATGAGGAGATAGGGGTGCAGAGAATGTTCTCAATCTGCAGTTCGCAAATCGTAGTCTTGCGTATATTAGCTTAGGCTTCTCATTGTCCCGCGGAGGAATGCGGGAAGGGACTCGGTGGACGGGAGCGACTCACCTTCAAATCGCGATGCAGTAGTGGCGGCTTCAGGCTGTGCATATGGGCCACAGCCTCACACACATCTACAAATATGCTCAATATCTCTGCCTCTCTCAAACGATTCTGTAACCTCTTGTTCAGTAGATCGATGATCCCACCTCCCGCGCAAAACTCCATCAAGATGAACACTTCCCATCCTTTCGCACCAGTAGGATTACTTCTTGTGGGCCCCTCCATCCGTCGGACGGACGAAGCTAGATACTCGACGATCCATGGATTACCCGTCAACAGTTTCATCACGTTAATCTCATGTTCGACCTCTTTTAGCAATGCTGATGTTGATCCTTGATCGTCTCTGACAGCTATCCGTTTAAGACACTGCGTGGAATATTGCGCATTCCGTCCTGAGATAGGCGTTGCAGATCGCGTGAGGTAGACATGGGCATAGCCACCTTCACTCAAGTATCGATCGATTGTGACCGTTTGCTGGCCGACTTGGACTTGCTCGCCAGGGTTGAGAGTCCCCTTCTTGGGTTTTGGTAATGGTTGATGGGTGTTTGGTGCGGGTGCGAGTCTGGATGCAGGTGGCCCGACACTTCTTGATGGATTGGGATTCGATGAGATGGTGTGTCCTCCTCCCGATACTCCTTGTGATCTTACAGGCCCGACATTTGTCCCAGTCGGTCCTCGTCCCGCCATGGACTGATATCCCATAGCCACAGCCGAACCACCCGCATTATTCGATGATGCGTGCCGGTTCGAATACGAGGCATACCCAGATCCGCCCGAAGAGCTCGATTCGACAGGTGAGAGAAGTGATCGGCTACCACTATGTGCCGGAGGTGATGGAGAATAGGGTGCATACATAGCAGGCGTGGGTGAGCTACTCGAATGGGATGAGCTGTAGCTAGACCCAGGGTGTGGTGCGGTGCGAGGGTAGGCGGAGGACATAGTGACTTCCAGTGGTAATCAAGAAGTGATTGGGAATTTGTCAACGGTGGGTAAATTTGCGATTCAAGAAGTTTTATGAGTATGTTTGGTGATGCAAGGGTGTAGTCGTAATTTCGAATGACGCCGAGCCAGATTGTTGCTAGAGGTGGAGTTTTGGGTGGAGGGGGAAGAACGGGAGTCGTCGCCGCCGGTATCGTAGCTAAACACAAGTCATGCGAGCTCTCCAAGCGAGCTCCTTCGCTGGTCCTGAAGATGAGATGAACAGAAGAAAAAATTGCTCAACATCCTGGCAAGAGACGTATAACTCTCCGGCTACAGGTGATATCACCCTTGATTTGTTTTTCAACGTCACTGTCGCTTCCTCCGATTCGGTCCCATCAGCTCAACTCAACCCGCTTCCCTTGGCGCGGCGCGGCGCGGCGCGGCGCGGCGCTGTTGTGCTGTCCCTCGGCCTTCGTCATTTGCAAAGAGCGACGTACGCGGAAGCGATCCCAGGGAATATCCGCGACCGAGTCAGGTGGGGTGAATAAACTTCCGAGGGTTTGGGTGCTTCTTTGCTTGCTTTTCTATCGAATCAATACTGCTGTCTAAATCAGACGATGGCAGGACAATGTTCCTTGCATTTTCATCTTATACAAAAGGAGCCAGTACAATTTGGATCGCTGAAAGATTAAATTGAACCTTTAACCCTGATCTCCCCTCTAACCGTGTCGCTGTGGGTGAAGGTTCATCATTCACGGGTGTATACACATCATTCAGACTATCTCCCATACCTTGCCCTTCTTTGTTTCCGGAGTCTTCATCACACGTCGTAACAGATTTGCTGCTCTGCTGGCTCGCCACAGATACCTCTTTCTCGCTCTTGCATGTTCACTTTGTGATCTCTTTTGTTGCTTGTAACTAGTCGCAGGAATGCTCTTTATCAGTCTCTTTTGAAATTCATTGCTCTCTCTTTTTCTTTTCTTTTCCTCTTTTAACAGGTCTGGGAATAAAAAAAAAAGAGCCGCTTCGGGCGACACTGATGGCGACGCATCGAACACATGCAATATTAGACACATGTAATATTGCAGGACACTGCACTACACGGTACATGCTCAGCGCATGCAGCATTTCACTTGTGTCCTGTCGGTGTCTGGACCTTTTACTTTCAGCCAGTGATGCTGAATTTACTTAAGCCATCATGCCCTCAGTTCATGACTTACAGTTACAATTGTGGGACAGTGAAAGGATCGGGGAAGACCACAGAACAGAAAGGTGAACGATGGTGGATGCGGGGGTTTTCTCCTTTCCCCAGTGAGTTGCTTTATCTTCCTCCTTGATCCCTTCTGAGGACGACGACGTGCGGTCCGTTCTAAGTTCTGACCAACGATTGCACTTGCCCATCACTTTACGAATACCTTCCCATACCCTTCCTCTCGTATTGTATTTCCCTAATGGCGTTAGGAGACGTATTTCAGATTTCCTTCTCAATCGGTCTGGGTGGGTGCCTGCCGCCCTTTTGCCGCGTTTTCTCCATCGACGCGAGGCTAGCATAGCCCTATTCTCCATGACACTGCCCTGACCTGCTCTGGAAAGCTCGGCTCTGCCTAATCGCGATCGTCTTGAGTTCGACGGGTTCGACTTGAACGGGCCGAGTTCCCATTCCGAGATGACAGTTTGTATCGTGTTATCGTGCGTTCAACTATTCTGCCAAGGGAATTTGAGAATCTTTCTCTCTTGCCTTCTTGTTCTCAATCTATGGTTTCTCCCTCTCTCTAGCTCTGTCCTTTATCCCTTTCTCCGTCTCTCTTGAGATTCCTTTTCGTTCGATATTTCTACAGCCTGCATTGCGCATTCCACACCACACATCAAGCGAAACCAACCTTGTGTTAACAAAGGCATTGAGGTACGGGTTCCTTTAGTGTCCAGCAGTCAAAGTTAGGCGTCAATCACTGAGAACCCCACACTTTGCTGTTTCTACACTCTTACACTGAGCCGAGCAATTCTGCAATTGAGATTCGGGGAGTTTCCTTGGTCCCTACCTCTGAGCTCATTTCTCTTGAAACTAACATGCGAACGTTGCGTCGCGTTGTTTAGGATTGCCGCCATATTTAATTCCTTGCCCATTCGCCGTCGCCTCCCTTTCCCGCAACACCAACAATATTGCCCTCGCCATCGCCACCATCCAACCACGATCTCATCTTACCCCATCCCAAACTTTTTCAAACATCTCTCTTGTGACAGCTGGACTGGTTTCCCCATCAGATCCCAAAACTCGGAAGGGGCTAGTAAACTTCCGCGGGTTTCGGTGACCCCCTCCTATAAAGAGTGCGAGCGAAAAGGAGATCAACCTGTTCACTACCTCCTGTCTGGTCACCTGGAATCACTCGGCGATTAAACCATCGCTCTGGTCCCCTTCCCCCCCCCACCCCCTCCCTTTTCTTGGTCCCATTCGTGCGGCATCGCAATTGTCATCCTTGGGGACAAGGGTGCTGTCACGGCAGAAAGGACCTGCAGATCACAAAAAACACGACGAACCAAGACAGTTGCTCCACCGATCACGAGTGATCAAACAGATTGGGTGGTCTCTTCCACTTGAACCAAGACTCAAGTATAGACCTCGAATTTCGAGGAGATCCCATCAATCTAATCTCGATCTCGGTGGATGTAACAAGTCGAATAGGGGGTGACATATCCTCAAATCAATCCTCTGTTTTGTTTGGACCTCGATCGTTGCTTGTCCCGGAGTGTCGAAGGAGATCCTTTTGACCAGACTACAGGGTTGTTGCTCACCAAAGCTTGAACGGCTAGGAGACGAGGTAAAAGAACGAGACATAACGAGGCCCAGCGGGACTCAACCGCAATCAACAGAAAGAAACTGGAGGAAGAAGAGGAGAGAAGGAATACACATCTGTTTCAGATTTCACATCCCAGCGAAGGAACAGAAAACTATCGAAATAGGACAGAACGAGCCTTCACAGAACATCGGCCTCCACCAAAAACATCACAGGACGTAATAAAACGCAACGTCAACAGAGAGAGAGATAGAGCAAAAATTCCACTCAGCATTGTATTTTCGCCGTCGCAAATCCTCAGTTGTTGAATGTCAACCGATACTATCACGCCTACACCGATACCCAGTCAGTTCGGTTCCAACGAGTTGAAGGGCAAGAGAAGTAAAAGGAAAGAAGAGAAAGTCCAGGTCAAACCCAGGAACAAGAATTGGTGAAAAACCCAACAAACATACGTGAAAAAAGACAAATCGACAGCCGACTTGAGGGGAATGAAGGAGTTTGTCAGTTTCCTTCGACAACAGGTCATGAGCGAGGTACTCACGGGTCATCTCTATAGGTAAAAGGCTGCAAAGCTTTCCTACATTTCCTTTCAATACCAATCACCTACAAGGAACAAGGCAAGCCTCAACATTCCTCACCGTTAATCGCACCTCACTTTCCAACCAGCCTCCGTTCTCTGTCCAAGACAGCGACACGGAAATAACCCGGAACCAGGATTGTTAGCCGCCAGCTATTTTCACGTCGGCGATTGCCATCTCAGAGCTAGGGTCCACCTTCACCCTAGTATCCTGGTGCACTCCCCCACATTCACTTCCTCTTCTTAGTCGCGTCCACCGTACTTCTCCCGCCACTGCTGAAGTTCACACATCAAAAACAAACACGACTGCCTTTTGCCTCCTGATTTCGCTTCCACCTTGTGCTTTGTCCTTGAATAACCTCCTGAAAACGCTATATACTTCTCCTTGACTGTTGACGTTTGATTAATCGGGCGACACTTTCATTCCTCCTCACTTCGTCAGAGTGGATTGGAACCCAATCATCAGATCCCATTGCCGCGAATCTTTTTCGATAGGCGAACTCGGAACTCAACGAATAGGAGAAACATCAGCGAAAACAGAGGAGCGGAAAACAAAGGACAACAAAGCTGCTTCTGGGCAGTACCACAACTTTCACAGGCTTGGAGATTGGTGACGGACGCTCGGAGGTTGAGATTGATCTCTTTCTCAAGCAAGACGATTTTTAAAGTGGAGGAACGAAGCGACACGGACAACAAGGAAAGGAAAAGCCAAGGAGAGAAGAAAAGAAAAGGGTCCGAAAGAGACTCAAGGCAGAGATAAATCAAGGATAGAAGCAAAGGAAAACCAGATCCCCTTTCGGCGTTAATCAATCGAGTAACATCACAATCTCAGAGACGTAATTCTATCCTATACAACTATGGGCGCGGCCACCTTGACCCCTTTAGCGGTCTCTTTGAGGGAAACGAATAAAACATCCCCACCACCCTCATCTTCGCTCCTTCCCTTGCCTCTCCCTTCACCGTCACCGTCGAAACCTTGGCTACTTTCATCTTCACCGACTGGGTCGTCCATTTCCCAAGCAATGGGAACTCATAAATCTGCTTCCTTGCCCGATCTCAGAGAATCTCGTTCATCTTCCCTCGCCGCGTCTTCTGCATCCCACCACATCACCGCTACACCGGCAAGACTGCAGCCACCAGCGAAGTCGCTTTCAAGGTCTGCATCGTTGTACAAGTTGTCTTCATCTACTATCGAGGTAGTGAAATCTTCGACAGCCTCCTTCTCCCTCATCCTAATGGGAGAAGACAGGCCAGCTCAATCTACCTCATTCCCTGCTCGACGACTCCAGCATCAAAACAATCTGAAGGAAGAATTTGTGATCGAAGATCAACGTCAAGATGTACTACGGAGCGTGTTCACCAGATCAGATGAGAAAAGCAACGCCAAAACATCCTACCGGAAACGAGCCGGAGCCAGCAGTGGTCCGGTCGCAGAGGGCTACCCGGCCTGTGACAATGTCGGTAACCTTATGCTTTCTTGCTTTCCGGAGAGTGGGACCCTTCTCACACAGGATATCTGGTCAAAGTTTATTTGGAACGCAAACTATCCGAGTTTCGTGATCAATGGTTATGTGGATGCTTACCTGTTTCGTGCCGATTCCGAAACGATGTGAGTCTGCTCAATGCCGATGTTGATGACCCTCGCACGTCCTCACTGATTCTTTATTTCCCCCGATACTTGTGGCAGAGCGGCAAACTGGACGAATCAACCTACTGACTCAGGGATGATAGCAATACAGCCCCAAGACCAATGGTCAGTCAAAAGAAAATTCTTATCCCCGATCCAACTTGCACATGCTGATTCCGACACCTTATCACAGGTGGTTCTCTGATTCCAAGGCTGCCACTCTTCCCTTAGGAGATACTGCAACACACTCTTACTATTTCGTCGTTGTACCCCATGGTAGCACACTCAGTGGTGGCGAAGTCCACCAGTCGACGTTTTCAGCCGTTCGTGAGTTTACCTGAAATGCTTCTTCTATCCGTAGTAAGCTGTAACTGACCACCTGCGGTTAAACTCTTTTAGAGACTCTGCCTCCTGCCACCGTCCTCGCATCCCTATCTTCTGCACCAGTAGCCAGCGCAAGCCGTGCGTCACTCAGCTCTGCATCGGCAGCAGCTTCTGCGAGATCCAAACAGGACCCTCAGCCAACATGCGGTAGCATACAGAACGGCGCCTCATTAAGTGGAGGTTTCCCTCGCTGGGTGAGTCTGAGCCTTTCGGATAGTGTCTTTTCAAGGGTTTCGCCAGCTGAGGACCCCATTTATATGCTCCAGGCTATCGCTCTCATTGCCATCCTCGGCTTCTTCGTGCTCCTCCTCCTCATTCTCCTATTATTCTTCCTCCTTGTCCGAAATCGCCGGCAGAAGCGACGAGAAGAGCTGGAGGGAGATCCTTACGTTCCACACCAAGAGACGTCCCAGAAGTATCCCATAATTCCTTCCGTTGGAGGATTCGTGGTGGCTCCCGGTTTTTCTCGAGAAAGCCAAGCAGGTAACTCCGCATTCAAAGTGACCAGTGATTTTTCGGGGGGTCATCCCACAACATACTCTGCAAGTCAGGGCACATTCGCCGATCTGATAGCCCGGCAGCGTTCTGGGTCGGTTGTCAGAAGCTTCGGGACGGATCACGAAGGCGCATCAGCTTCACCTGTAGCGGAAGGACCAATAATCTCGAGCATACAGGCTGCGGCTGCAGCGGATGCTTTCAGAGCAGCGATGAGGAAACCCGACTTTGCACGGCCAGTGGAGGTAGCGGACACGTCGGAATTGGAGACGACGAATCCAACTCAAACGCACAGCCAGTTTCTCGCTCAAGAACTGAAAGGTGAAGGCGTGGGCCTCAAAGCGGTCGATCAGAGACGATCCTATCACCTAGAAGGTGACGAGAGTCAGCACCAATTTGACGAATCTCATAGAAAAATGAGTAGGACTATGACTTAAACGGTTTGATATCTCTCTGGGAATCAAAGAATGGACAATCAAAGGACATTAATTCATCAGGATCTCATTCGTTTATAGTACTTGTGTTTTTGATTTTTGTTTTGCATAATGTGTCCCATTGAATTAATCGTACACGATATGCAATGTCAATCCTCTGTTGGGGTTCGCTAGTGGTATAACTAATTTTCCATTTCAGTTACCCCTGACGAATTTCATTTGCAGCTCCTTTCACGTTTCGAAAAAGTTTGCATTCAGGCGGGTGTGGGAGCTTTCGTGTTCTTGACGAGGCAATACTTTCCCCAAACCTGAGCTTGTTTAACGACCTGTGCGGGGAACCAGAAGCTTCGTGCCCACTGATCAGATGAAGGAGCGTCCAGGAATGGGAAGCACTGTCTGACTTCCCAATTCGGGTCATCGATGTAAGAGGGTTCGAGCTTGCTAGGTTGGTTCGACGGTAAGGAAGAGTCGACGATGAATGTACACGTTTCTGGCTCGACCTGGGAGAGATTTGAAACAGAAAGCGGGTTTAGTTGGATGAGACGTGATGACTGAGCGGAGAATACAACGATCAAGACTCACAAAGGTTCCAGGCTCCATCGATTCCAAGTTCAACTGATTGAATCGACCAGGGCGGACGACTCTTGTCTCCTCTCTGGGCCAAAGTCCTGTTGAATTCTTACTGGGTTCCCAATTCCTCGGCATCATCGCGTTGCCCTCCGTCTTAAGGAACCGAATCTCGACTCCCTCGGGAATAAGGAAACTTCCCGGGAATCGATACCATTCTTTCCCGTAACAGATCCTGACCTTATCCTTGAAGTTCTCCAAGACAGTAAAGTCCCATTCGTCGTTATATCCGTCTCTTTCTCTGGATTCTAGGTACTCCTCAGGAACAACCTTGGGCTTGTACCCTGCAGCGATGAGAATTTCCGGGACCTCGGTGTACTGGAAGTGATAAGCGAGGTCGAGGGGAGCATGGTAGAATTGACCAAGGGCATACATTCGAGAGACAGACAAGATTGCCGGGATCAGAGCGAGAACCAAAGTGATTCGACCAAAGATCTTGCTTCGACCAGCTTCGTACGGCGACGCTGTGATCTTGATGTAAAATCGTTCCATCCAACCTCGTAACAAGAAGACAGTGACAGCGGCGTTCATGCACAGCAGCGGGTAAGCTGGGAACATGAATCTCTCCTCTTTGTGAGCCTGAGCAGAGAGGACGAGGAACCAGAGGTAGAAGCCGGAGAGACGAAGAGCAAGGAGGGTGTAAGGGCTGCTTTCACCAGCTTTGGGGCTTCGTTGACTAGCACCGAGTCGTCTGAAGTCGAATACATACGTGATCGCAAGAGCTGGGAGGGACGCAAGTGCGAGCAAGGAAAGGATGTTGAAGTTGAGGAAGAGGTTGAGAACGTAGAAATACGTAGGCTCTGTACCGTACAAATCGGGTCCACCGGAAGAGAAGAGGTTGTATTGAATGATGTTCCAGGCCGGGAAAGTCCATCGACCGTAGGCGTACGAGTCGACAACAACGACAGGGATCTGAGTGAAGCGAGATCAAGCAGGCCAAGGTGAATAAGTTAGCGGGAAGGATTTCGAAAAGAAGAAGAAGAGGAGGAGGAGGAGGAGGAAGGGTTGACACTCACGGCGATCAACGCAGCTGCCAATCCAGCTCCGACCAATCTCGTCATTCTTCCCATCTGCCAACTCGCCCAATCCTTCGTGACGACATCACCAGCATGAACGAACATCTGCTCAATCACGAACGGGACAGCGAGAAGCAAGCTGAATGGCCAACCAACGATCGCGCCGATTGCGAACGCGGCGGTTGCCAAGTAGACTCGTCTGTCAGAGCTGCTGAAGTTGGAGTCGGTCGGTTTCATCCAGAGAGCGTAGCCGATCATGGTTGTGTACATGGCGAAAGAGGACGGGAGGAATGCTGGGAGACGAGCAGAGCGAGCGAAGCGTCATGTTAGATAGGGAGAGAATAAGCATGCAAGTAAAAGGATGCGAGTACTCACCAGTACTAGCATTCCACATCCCCGCACTAGACAACAGAGCGAAGAGAAGGTATCTTCCGACTCTCTCGTTCAATTGTACCGCAACCGCTCGGAAGAAAGCGGCTTCACAGAATGAGCAGACGATGCCTAAAGTGATCCGAACCATGAAGAAGCCGGTTCGCTGATTGAAGACAGACACAGACATACGCAAGTCAGCGAGCCCGCACTTCACCCGAAAACTATGTAAAGTATTGGAGGAAGAGAGTAATGGAAAAAGGAAGGGAAGTTAGACCTGGGACTCAGGACTGACTTTACTAATACTGAAAACCCAAGGAACGAGAACGGCCGCGGGAGCATGTAAGAGCACGTAGAACCAACTTCGGAGTGCGAATTCGGGAGAAAGTTCCCAGGTTTGGAAACCGCTGTTCTTGAGGAAGTAGTGGAGGGGTTCGAAGAAGTTGAAGACTGTGGAAGATGGAAGGTGACGGTTATGCAGACGGAAGACGGAGGACGATCAGTCGCCTTGAAACAAAAGAAGAAGCAACCGTCGCTCCACTCCCGCAAGGATGGCTCACCTTCATCACAGTCCTGAATATTAGAATACATAGCCGCCCCGACTCTGACAAGCAAGAGCAACCTCAGAGCAACCGAGAAATTAGGGATAAAGATCCCGCTACTTTGTCTCCCCACCTGATCTTGAAGAAGACCTAGATGTCTTCTCTTCCAGGATGGAGCAGGAGCATGTTTACCACCAAACTTGTCAACTTTGATCTCTTCTTCCGCTTTCTTCTTTTTGGCGGCGATGGCGTTCGGTCCTGCCGTCGGACGACGGAACCGGATCGTTTCGGTGCCGGGCATGGCCATGTTGGGCAGATAGGAGAACCTGAAAGGGGTCTGAAATGGGGCTTGAAGAACTAGGTGCTCTCTGTTCTCGACTTCAGAGTAAGGTATCTATCCATCACCCTTTGAGAAGAAGGAAATATTGTTCGTCTCAATTGAAGTGCGTTCAGTGTGAGTTCGTGGTTCAATGGATCTCTTACCATCGATCCCCAACGAGGAGGGGGGGGGGGATAGAAAGAAAGGGAGGGGGGGGGGGTAAAGGGGGTGGTGGGTGGTGGGTGGTGGGTGGTGAGTGGGTTCTTGCTAAGCCCCAAAGCCTTCATTCGTTTACCCCACCCCTTCCCCCCCCCCCCTC
>JANGFI010001663.1:0-23310 GCA_025758705.1 Goffeauzyma gilvescens
GGAACTCACGTTGTTCCGTCAAAGCTTTCACTCCCGCTTTCGCGGTATTGTAAACCGCATTACCCGGGGGACATGAGATCCCCTGTTTACTCCCCGTATTGATGATCATGCTGTGATTCTCTTGCATGGCCATGATGGGTGCGAATGTCGCGACACCGTTGAGGACGCCGAGGAGGGAAACGGAGAGATGGGAGGACCAGGTGGAGACGATTTCGCTGGGTTTCTTAGTCAAGGAGAAGGTGGGCGCGTTGGTAAAGCTTGCTGCCTTTGTACCGCGAGAAAAGGCCATGACGGGAAGAGGCAACAAAGAAAGATGAACAAAAAGAGAACAATACGAGTCAGCAGAGACGAGGTGAACGGATGCAAATTGAGGAAGGCATGGCATGGTATCTCACGTTATTCATCAAGATGGAAACCTCTCCCCAATTCTCCATCACCCTCTCCTTCATCCTTTCGACATCTTCCAACTTACCCACATCCACCTTCATACTCAGTACCTCCCCGGCACCAGGCGTACTCTTCACGGCTGCTTCAGCCTCGACGAGAAGTTTCTCGTTGATATCGGCGAGGAAGACTTTCATTCCTTTGTGAGCGAAGTGTTTGGCCGCGGCGAGACCGATGCCTGAGGCGGCACCGGTTATGACGGCCACTGCGTCTCGGTGGAGGATAGATTCGAGGTCTGGATGGAGAATGAAGGGCGTGTTGAGGAAGTAGATTAAGACGGGAAAAGGTCAGAAATTATCACAGTTGAGCTTCCTTCTCAAGAGGTTCCCTACGTGGGACGTCTTGCCTCCCAGATTCTCCACTCGGTCTAGTACTGATTCGTCTCACACAAAGCGTACACTCACGAGACATTGTTCAATCACGAGGTCAGAAGTCTAATGTGAAGAAGGTATTATTGCCGGGGTGTTCGTGTTCCGAAATACCTAGATTGGGCTGTGTAGGGGTGGACTAGGTCTCGGTGGCTATGTGAATTTGTGGCATTTCATTAATATATGCCATTTTTCCTGTTGACTGATCTATTATATAACGGTGTTGTTTGCCAGCGGTGACCCTCATTCGACGACGAGGAAAAGCTCTTGTGTCACCATACCTGTTGATTCAAGAACCAGATTGGATCGCAGTGAATACTGAGATGGCATGCGATTGAGATGGAGATAAGGTGCAACGCAACGGGGGATGGATGATGGCGTCATACTGGCACAGCGCCCAATTAATTCAATTCACCACGTGACAAAACCGCGGTCGCATATCTCCCTCCTCCTCGTTCGCCCCTTATTTATCGGCGAAATCCTCGCACGCGCGCGATTGATTGCCGCTTCTTTTGCAGGCGAATTAGACGCAATAATTAAGGGAGAGAAACACTCAAATCAAACCGTTCCGAGCGCGGGAATCGAACTGCCGCCGACCTGGTTTCTGTCTGCAAGTCATAAAAGGGGGAGAGGGACGGACAGTTAGTCCGTTACGATGATGGCATCTCGGATCGGAACTGGACAGGGTTGTCGTTCGTTGCTTTGGGAGAGGCGAGTGACTCCCATCATTCCGATTGCTTAGTACAAACACGCAAAGTAAATAAGAAAAAGAAAAGAAAAGATAATGCATTTCAAAGACATGAACATTTTACTCCTCCCTCTTCCTCTTGCCTCCTCCTCTGGCACCTCGACCCTCCTCTGACGACTTCCTCTTCATACTCGCCTTCTTCAAGATCTCCTTTCTCTCCTCCTTTCGCTTATCTCCTTTCCTCTCATCAATCTTGGCGACCTCCTTGAGATGCTCCTTGCGCTTCTCCACCTTCTTCTCCTGCCTTCGCTCAGTCTTGTCCTTCTTGAGAGCTTGAATCTGTTGCAACAGTCGAACGGCGTTCTTCTCCTTCGGGTCCATGACGATCGCACGTTGTCGCTTCTGGAGATAGGTCGTGTTCTTGGAAGCAGTCTCGTTCTTCGGCTTGGAAGCATAAGGAAGAGCGGATTGCAACTTTCGAGGAACCTTGAGGGAGTTGAATCGTCGAGTAGATCGTTCAATCGGTTTGTAAGCCGAGTTGATGTCTAACGGGGTCTTCATGCTTTCATCTCTTCTGACCTGGCCAGTCAATCTCATTCCTTGCCATCTGTTCTTTTCCGACAACAGCAACGAGCAGACTGGGTTGTAGAGTTTCCTAGGCTCGACCGAGTACCACGCTCGGAGGAACACGATATCACTCATCAAAATCTTGTCCTCGAACGTGGCTCTGAAAGCTCCATCTGGTTTAGCCAGTGCCTTCTTTACTTGACCTCGAATACCTGAAACCGTTCGGATATTCGCGCCTTCGAACTTGGCAACCTCGAGTGCCGAATTGAACATATCCTTGATAAACGCGGTGTTCTTGAAGATCTTGTACGGGTGACCTGTCAACTTGAGTTTCTTGACGATCTTGGCCGTTCGGTCAACGTCGAGCACAACACCAGTCGCACTAACTCGGAAGGCGGGAGTATCCGCGGACAACGTGTTGAAAGCACAGAAACCGGTATTGGGGGCCGATACGGGTGCGTAGAAAGTTGCGAAACAGTGCATGTGATCGGGTGTATACTTGAGGAGTCGATTACGGATCGAATGATCGTCCAATGAGTAGATGGGAATCGATTGGTATCGACGCCAACCCATGGAGAAGATCAAAGGGTCGTTAGTCTTCAACGTCTTGATGTGCCATCTGTGACGCTTGATTCTGACGGTCAAGAATCCGAAACGTTCTTCGGCAGCGAGCAATCCTCCGACGATGATCGGGTAGCTTGGATCAAAGTTGTCGACCAGTTCGCACGGTACGTTGTCAATCTCGATACGGACGTAGCAACCTGCTCGATAACCTTCGATCTGAGCCCGAATAGCAGGGTCCACACCGGTGAATTCATCGTCGTTCAGTTGGAGCTGCTGGGCCATGATCGCTTTCTGTTCGTCGTAGAAGTCCATCTTTTCACCTTCTCCCTCGGGGTCATCGTACTGTTCGTCGAATTTGCGTTTTAGAGCCTCCTTCTTCGCGGCCAGAGCGGTCGCCTTGTTGATCTCAGCTTGTTGCATCGATGTTCCACCTTGTCCGACGTAAGGGACGTCATCGCCATCTTCACCGTTCCCTCCATCACCTTCCGCCTCGAGATCCTCGAAGTCACCCGTCTCAACCTCGTAAGGCTCACCGTCCATTCGACCATCATCCTCTCGACTGCCGGTGATGAACATGTGACGAATCGAATCGAGCATATCCTCATTGTCCCATTTTTCACGTAGAGCACCGATATCAATCCCAGTCTTGACTTGATCGTAATCGTCTTTGGATCCGGCCTTTGCCTGTTTCCTCGTAACGTTGAACAGGTCGTCTTCATCCTCTGCCTTGTCACCGCCGTTGGCTACCTCACCATTCGGGTCGGACTGCCCGACGATCTCTTCAGGAGACAACTCGCTGGAATAGATGAGTGACATGATGTCTCTCTTTCGATCAAGACGTTGAGCAGCCTGGTATGCCGCTCGACTTTCCAGATCGGCCTTCCATTGTCGACTCTTGGATCCGGCCACACCGATCACCCAATCGTTGGAGGCGTCATCTTCATTCTCGTACTCGGCTTCGAGTTCTCGGTGTCGAGGACCATCTTGTTCGAATCCGGTCATGTTGTCGAGATCGAGCTCGTCGTCAGACGCGTCAAAGTCGGCATCTTCTCCGTCGACGCCCTCGGTCGTCCCGTGCTCGATCCGCCAATCTTCTTCTTCTTCGTCTACGGACATGTTATCGTCGTCGTCTTCATCTTCTTCATCGTCCGGCATACCGTCCAAGTTGACCGAGTCATCCCCTCCGACACGACGTCGAACGTGAGGATGACGTTCACTCTGATTCTCGCTCTGGTCAATTGCCAAAGGTTTCGCACTGGAGCCAAACAACCTAATGTTGGACTTTGCGATCCCATCCGCCAATGTTCCCTTAACATCCTGAAGATCCATGACCATCTGTTCTCCCTCCCCCTGCGCCGGTCCATCCTCTTTACCTTCTCCCTCCCCATCCCGACCTTCACCCTTGCCTCTTCGCGTGAAACTGCCCATGACGTTCACGTAGACTGCATCTTTATCGAACGTCATTCCCCCGACATCAGACATGGGTGCATGAATGAGTTTTCCCTTCTCACCCATTTTTCTTCGTCGCTCACTATCGAGCGTCGGGAGAGGACATGGGTCCGGTAATCGTTCGACCGTCTTGATAGTAAGATCTCCAGCACCGGGGATATGGATGGACGCGTTCGCTGCGGGGAGGTTGATACCACGTAGATATCCGTAGAGTGTGATCGTTCTATCGATTTTAGGGTTTTGACGGATCAGTTCTCGGTTCGTCAAGTCTTGGAGACGATCAGCGAGGAGGTAACTATGTTGGTTCCTGAAAATAAGAGGCCGGAATTTCACAACGCTAATAAATCGAGAAAGGTTGGTAATCTCCTGATCGGGGTATCGACCGTTCAAAACACCTGAGAGGTAGAACAATTTCGCTCCCTGGTAGATTTCCGTCCAGAATCGGTGTTTCAGTCGTTTTTTGGTATCTTTCAACGTCGCGCTCTTCTTGATCAGATCCAAATGGGTCAAAATACCGACTACTTTCGGGAATCCATGAGATTGAAGAATGTTGATGAACTCGAATGTCTCCATCTCGAACCCGAAACTTCCATCGATCATAAGGAGGACCAAATCGGCTACCTTTCCGACATCGATCATTGAGTTCAAGTCATTTCCAACTTCGATGAAGGTTAATCTCCTTGTCTTCCCCGAAACGACCGTAACAGGTCCTTTGACGTCGTGAAGATTATGTTTCGTGTACCTCTTGATCAAACTTTTCATGAGCGTCGTCTTTCCAACACCAGGAGGACCGGCGAGCGCAATAATAATCGGTGGTGGTGGTGGTGTCGGATCGAAAACATCTACACCCGTCGGCATCTTCAACGGCTTACCATCAGGTCCAAGCGGGGCAACAATTTTGCGCTCACTAGGAGTACGGTTAACAAGCGGAACATGTAATCGCTGTTGGTTTTTCTCAGCGGTACGTCGTGCGGCGAGGTTAGCGGATCGGAATGAAGAGGACGTGAAGGCTTTCTCGTTGAATCCCTTGTGCTTCGACCCGGCATTCTCGGACTTGGCTTCCTTCTTTTCGGCTTTTTTCCCAGATTGGGAGACATGGTGGGCCTTGTGGGATTGCTCGGAGGTAGACATGATGGGCAAGTGGCGTGGGCAACAGGTGAACGGGCGGGGGTGTATATGTTGTGAGGTCGATCAAGATCAGAGAGATGTAAGGATTCTGTCTGCGCCTATAGGAGCAGCCAAGGACTCTGATATGCCTCAGTTTTTGAAGAAGAATCGGATCCTTCTTCAGTATCAATGCAGAGGTGAAATTCGGTTCCGGTCGCCAATCGTCGATCACCCTGCTGTTGCGTCTGGGTGTATTGTATTTATTAGACAGCACCGGTAGTTTCTCGCGCCTCGACTATCCTTATTTGAGACGACTCCTTTCCTATTGGTGGGCCCATTGTGTGTCTGATGTTATTCCTCTCCCGTCTCGCTTTGTATAGGTACCTCCCGAGTAAGTATTTAGTTAATGGTATCCAGTGCTCCATTGGATCTCCCAACCCCAAGTCGCCCCTCGGGTTACCGATGGATAGAGCAAGTCTGGAAATTAGACAGGGAGGGATTCAAAAATATACAAAATCACGTGATTTTAATGCAATTCGCGAGAACCCTTGCGTTGAATGAAACCAGCCAGGGGCACGAGGAGAGGGCGGCGGGAAGGGCGAACGGGCCCAGGGGAAGGGAATGATTCGACCGGTCACTTTGTCAACAAAGTCGGATCGTCGCCAGACGAGCTCCAATCGAGCCGTCGTCATGAAACTGAACAGCGAACTGCCATCGTCGTCGTCGTCGTCGTACTACAGTTCTCCCAGCATTTTAAATGCTGACTCGACGCTTCCACGTATACATTCGAACAGCAAGAACGTTTGGCATCCCTTCTGTTCACCAACATCTTCGTCCACGTTCATAACTTGTATCACTGAAAAGGAAAAGAAAAGGAACAAGGGAAACGAGCGAAAACAAGAAAGATCGACCGAACCAGTGCGCCTCCAAGAAACCTAACATAGTCCTTGGAGGGGAGAAAAGCAGAACATGGACGCCGCCTCGAGAGCTCGGTGGACGGGCCCTCTCGATGAAGGCGCAGGTGGAGAAGATGGGATACCTGGAATGGACTTTGATATGGATGATGGTGGGTCCATCTCTTTCTACACTTGTCTTTTCCCTTTTCTTTCTTTCTTTCGTCTTTTGTTTTCCCTATCCCTATCCCTCATTCTCTTACTCCTCGTGGTATTCCTCGAACGATTTTGTCACTTTATCACCGTCTGAACCTAATCTAACACAAACTGACCCTGCCCAACAGCTTTCTCAGAAACCTCCTCCAGAGATGACAACGAACACCACCCTACGACCGGCAAAACACCGACTCCAGCACAACGTCGATCTATAGTGCAAGAATCAGGGTCTGAGGAAGCCGATTCTGAATTCGGTTCAGGTTCTGGTTCTGAAATCGGTGGATCAGGAGAGGATGAAGATGAAGATGATGATGATGAAGAGTCATTTTCTGGTTCATCTGAAGCATCTTCATATAACTCAGACTCGGGATCAGGATCCGACGAAGGAGAAGCGGGTCCAGGACCAAACACGATCGCGAGAAGGGAGAATAAGAAGGAAAAAAAGAAAAGCAAAAGAGGCAGAGTATCGGCTTCTGCCGTTGCTTCTGGAGGTGTTGTCGGTGGACATGCGAATGGAGGTGAAAAGCGAGATGATGAATCATTTGAGTGAGTCTAATTTCTTTTCTTCCGTTGCGAGAGGTTCTCTCTTTCCTGGGACTTGATGTTTTATGGGGTCTTGCGGTTTTAATCTCGAGCCATGTACGTCGTTAGGAAGGGATTCTCTCGCCTTTTTTTTTCGGATGACGAGTATCTGTCGCATCCCACAACCACCACGCCATCTTGTTACCCCCTTGTCTCCTTCCCGTACGCCTGAGTCATCTCGGACAGGCTTGTTGCCCCCGTTTTCCGCATCGTCTAGTGCAACTTGCTAATACTCCTTTGTAATTTACCTCACTTGAACCCTGTCACCCTTCCTTTCTGCTCGTAGCGCCCTCATCAATCAAATCTCTCAATCTCGTGATGGTGACCTCCACTCGACTAACGTTCTCGCACCAGGACATGATCCTTCGATCGTTGAGGACATGGAGGCTATTAGAGAGGATTTGGCTCTAGCGCGAGGTTTTGGGAGGCCGGGAAGGAGGAAGGGGGGAAAGAGAGGCGGTAGGGTGAGTTTATGGACAGCTTCTTGAGCATGAATCCAGCATCTGCCATTGCTCACGTGTTCTCTTGGTCCCCCTTTTTCTGTACCCCTTTTATCATCCTCGACCATACTTCCAGCTCGGCCACCGTGAACGACATCTTCCTCGGGACATCCAACATCAACTCGGAGAAGCCAACGCCCAATATGCATCTGGTGAAGTTGCTGCCGCCATCCCGATTCTTCGTGAGATCATCCGAAAAGACGCAACCGTCTGGGAAGCATGGGTGACTCTCGCGCAGTGTTTTATGGAAAACGATCAACCTGGGAAAAGTTTAGGTTGTTTGCTCGTGGCTGCTCATTTAAGACAGGATAAAGATAGTTGGAGAGAGTTGGGGGAGAAATCTAGGTGAGAGTGGGGTCCAGTTTTAGGTGGCTTTCGCAAAGGACACTACTAACAGTGAAATGTCTCCGTTTTGCCTGGTTTCGGATGTTTCAGAAATGCTGGCCAATACGATCAAGCGCTTTACTGCTACAAGAGAGCCATCGCGATGGGCCCCGATGATGCAGCTTTGTTATACGAATATGCGTCCGCGTTGAAGGAAAGAGGAGGCCGAGACGTGGATGTAAGTACCCCAACTTTGACCAAACGAACGCGGGTTTTCCCCTTCGACGTTTGGTAGCGGAACTGACCTCGTCTCACTGGTCTACAGGCACTGGAAGCCTTCAAACGTTTACTAGCGCTATCTCCGCACGACATCTTCATCCTCTCTGAAACGCCTCCACTCTTCGTATCGACTAACAGCATCGCCGAAGGTATTGCCTACTTCCAAGCAGCATTTGACCACCATTTGCAAGTCTTTGCGTCTCCTGACGCACCAAGCCATGATAACCTCATGAATGCTCTATCTCTCGATACCGTTACAACTCTCACCGATTTCATGTTCATCATGCACGACTACGAAGGGATCATCAACGTTGTGAAGCGCGGTCAGAGATGGTTCCAAGGTCGAGGTAACGAGACTTTCTGGGATGAGATGCCAGATGATAGAGAGTATGATCCACCACACACGGAGAGGGATGGAATGCCGACAATTCAAGAATACGACGAAGGTTATGACTTGGACATCAACTTGAGGCATCGGCTGGCGGTGGCCAGATTGAAGCTTGGGAATGAAGAGGATGCGACGGCAAGTTCTTCTGCTTTGTTAGGTTTGTCCAGTTATTGTAAGCTAATATTACTTATTTCCATTACAGGTCCACATCGAAGAAATCAAGCGCCAAGACCCGGTCACATTTGCCGTCCTGTGGGCAGACATCGGTGTCGCACTGATGGATCGAGGGCTATATGAGCGAGCACTCGATATTTTCACTCAGTTGACAACCGTTTCAGATGCGAATGGTGTAAGTGTCAGGCAGCTTATTCCAGCGTTGACTATGAATGCTAATCGGAATCCGAACAATTTTTCCCAGGTTGACATCACCTACGTCAGCAACCTCGGTCTGTGTCATTTGAATCTCAGACACGTTCCTGAGGCGATTGAGGCATTCGAGGCCGTTCTCAGAGTAACCCCCGACGACCGAGAGATTAAGCTCAAGTTGGCCGAGGCATTGGAAGCGGCCGGAGATCTTAAAAGAGCTCTAGAAGTGGTCCACCAGGGTAGGACATTATGCACTCATTCGGAGATTCACTTATGTCTGCTGATCACCTGTACCTACACCTCTTAGTGCTACATCAACGAGCTGAGGGCCTTCCGTACGACCAAGAACCTGCCGAGCAAGGGCAAGGCGATGACGAGCTCTTCTTCCGAGCACCGAGTGGCAGCAGGGCTCAAATAACCAAAGTCGACCGAGAAACCCGTCGTTTGACCCGACTTGAGCGAGAACAAGCAGAATTGCAGCAAGCTCAGGAAGATTTGGCTCAATTACGGCTCTGTGAGGAAGCTGCGTTGCAAGGAGATCAGTCGGCGATTCGAAGCTACATTGTCGCTGCTGGAAGAATGATGACGAGATTTAGGACTTCCAAGTCGTTGTATCCGGTTGATAGGGTAGGTTGTGACTGGTTCGATATGGGGGTTCTCTTGAAATAATCGCTGAACATGGTTTCTCCCCGTAGAGTCGAAAGTACTACGAGTCCGGCAAGGTACCTAAAGACCGACGAGCCATGGGCGTGGAGCAGCATGCGACGGCTCTGGCAGATAGATTGGAACAGGAGGCAGGTGAGTGGGCTCTCGATCTTCGTGCGATCTTGCTTAACATTTGACTGAACCCCCCGCCCCCTCCTTCCCCCTGGTCCCCGCAGATGCGGCCGAGAACGCCACTCCGGAAACGATTGGAGGCATCACTCGATTGGTGGAAAAGCAACGAGTCTGGTTCGAAGGGATTCATGCCGATACCTGGCTCGAAATCGCCGTCAGGCATACTTGCTTTTTGATGCAGTCGGGTGACAACCGCCAAGCTTTCGATATTCTCGAGCACGTCGCAATGTCCAATATTTTCGCTACGCAGAAATACGTCTTGCCCTTACAGCTCGCTATTCTCTCCTCGGCAATGCGTCTTAAAGATTTTGACACACTTCTGAGCACGAGCCGTCAACTCATGCGAACTACCCAGTTCCGATCTGAGCCTTTTCAATTCTTCACCGCTGTCCTCGGTTCGGGTCTTCGAGCAGTCGACACGTTCGGGAACCTCAACTTGCAAAAGTTCTTGCTAAGAGAACTTCGCGCTTGGGACGTTGCGGCCGATGGCAAGGATATTAATTGGAATGATCGACTAGCAAAGTGGATCGTACCTGGAAAGAAGAAGAAGATGTCTGATCGCGAGGTGCCGAGAAACGAGAATGATGAAGAGGAAGAGGATGAAGACGAAGAAGAAGACGAAGACGAGCATCCAGAGAACACGAATGCACCTGACGAAGCGGAATCTGAATCGGACGATGAAGGCGATCACGATCAGATTGATCACGCGTACGACACCGCGGCGGCTGGTTCGATGACGGCCACTGGAGTCGAAAAGGTATACATCCGTCATGATCCCTGGCCGAAGCCGACGAAAAGAAGCGCCATTCTGTACGCCGTTTATGGCCAGGTGATGCTGGTCGCCAAGTCGGATCAGAGTGCGATCTGTAAGTCTTTCATAATATGTTACATTGCATATCATGGTACATCTTGCCTGAACTTGGCTAACATTGTGAAAATTTCCAGACTACCTAATGAAAGCACTGTCTATCAACCCTTACGACCCTATGATCTCGCTCAACCTCGCTCAAGCGTATCTCCGCCGATCCCAGACGCGGCAGTCTGATAACAGGCTCTACCAAGTCGTTACCGGTATGGCGTTCATGAACCGATATCGACGTCTGGTCAAGGGTGAACCTGGAACACGAGAAGCAGAGGAAGTTGACTATAACTTCGGTCGAGCGTTCCACGGCTTAGGAATTTTCAGAGAAGCTGTACCGGTTTATAGACGAGTGTTGGCTTCAATCCGGAACAGGATGGACGAAGCGGAATCGCCCGAGGAGATCCTCGATAGATCTCTGGCGAGGGAAACGGCATACAATTTGGTTTTGATTTATAACCTGACGGGAGGAGTGGCTTTGGCGCAGGAAGTCAGTGAGGAATGGCTGAGTTATTAGCGTGATATGTGAGAATCTCGGCTCTGGATCGGCCTAGCAAATGCGGGCATGATCTGTTGTATATTGGAGCACATGCAAGATTTTACTACTGTCAAATACGTGAGGTGGTGTATATATACAAAACAGAGATATTCCCAACATGAGACTCCACATCGCCTCCCTCTGACTGTGTCATAATTCTCTCTTGGGGTGGGGTGGGTGAGTTGGATCGGATGTAGTCGGGTAAGTTGGCCAACACATTAACCCAAAACAACGAGCTGTTGATGTTGAACAGGACGCAGCCAACCCAGTGGAATCAGCCGTGTGAAGAAGGTAGGACAGCTCTGCGTACAAATACTTGCGGGATGATTCGGTGCGTCTCGAATTGATTTTGATGGTGCCCTCTCTACCACCCACTCACTGCCCAGAGGAAAGGGCGACGATGGGGGAAGGTGCAGGGAGGGAAGAGGGGGGGGGTCGCGGGGGGAGGGGGAGGGGGGGGGGGGGGGGGGGGGGGGGGGGGGGGGGGGGGGGGGGGGGGGGGGGGGGGGCTCGGTTGTGGGGTTTGCAACGACGCGTTCGGGGGAAGAGGTCGCACATAGAAGGGACGCGATCGAACAGGAGACGACGACGACGACGACGACGACGACCGCGATTACAGATGACACCATGTACTATCCTTTTCTGTAGATTAGGTGGAAGTAGATGTGAACATACGGGTTGTCACATCCAGTGATCATATATTAGATTCTTAGATAGAGAGTCATAGACAAACTCTAGCAGAAAGCAATCAACATTCGTCCAATCGCCGAGCTCATAACTATCATCCGGGCCCAAACCAACCACTCGTTCAATTCTACCTGATTTCACCTTCCCTTCCCTTCCCTTCCCTTCCCTTCTCTCCCCAATATCACTCTCCCCTCCTTCTCATAATCCCAGCTGCGAGACCCCCAACCCCCCTTCTCTGCCCATCATGTCCGCCCGGATGATGTATGGTTCCGAGTCCTCTGTGAAACCCGTTCTCGACGTTGGCGACTCCACCTCCGAAGCCTCTTTCTGCAAATTCTACGATTCGATGCCCCCTCGGATCCCGGGTACAGTCCGGCTGTTCGATCGTAGTGACTACTTCTCGGCCCATGGAGTCGATGCTCTGCTAATTGCTGGAACGGTGTACAAGACGCATAATGTGATCAAGTATATTGGGAACGGGAATTATAATTCGAATGGGGAGAGTGCTGGGAGGGGTGCAGCGGTGGCAGGAGACGGCAAAGGAAAGGGATTACCGTCACTCACGTTGAGTCTCGGGCTGGCTAAAGGTTTTTTGAGAGACGCGTTGACGAGTAAACAGATGAGAGTGGAGATTTGGGAGCCTGAACATGGTGGAGGGAGTGCGGGCAGGAAAATATCGTCGAGATGGCAATTAGGGAGAGAGGTGAGTCTACCCGCAGATCGATCGCCTTTGTAGCCGTAACACTGGATTTAAAAATGAATCAACAGCTGACAACTTCCGACACCTTTCTTTTTGCTCTTGACCGACCGATGTAGGCATCCCCTGGAAACCTCCAACAAGTCGAAGATCTCCTTTTCTCAAACACCGATAACCTCTCCTCTCCAATCATCATGGCTCTCAAGTTGGTCGTTAAGGAGGGAAATCGGTCGGTGGGTGTCGCGTTCGCAGATGCTAGTGCGAGGGTATTGGGCGTTAGCGAGTATTTGGATGATGAGATGTTTAGTAATACCGAGGTGAGCGTGCGAGCGAGCGAGCGAGCACTCTTTTTCTCTTCTTCCTTCTTCTTGCATTTCTTCTTCTGTCTTTTCTTTTTTTTTTTCTCCTTCTCTTTTTCTGTTTCTTTTTCCTTTTGTCCTTTTTCCTTTCTCTTTTCTCCTTCTTCTTTCTCTTCTTCTTCCTGAATAGGCATGTTCTGACATTCCTCTGTTATCCTCCCCTGTCACCTCGCAGTCACTCATGATTCAGCTCGGCGTCAAGGAGTGTCTTATCGGCGAGACCGCGGCTACAAAAGCGAAACGGATGAAGAACCGAAAATCGACCTCAACATCCGAACCCATTGACGCTAACGGCGATGGCGACCCAGGGCCCTCGACTACCAAGACACGAGACGAACACGATCTATTCAAATTACTTGGCATGGTCGATCGATGCGGCGTCGTCCCGACCGAGATCGCTGGTAGTCATTTCGCGAGTTCGACGGTGGAACAGGATGCGAGGAGGTTGTTGCATGAGAGTGTATCTCTTGCGGCTATGCGTGAGGATCCTTCCCGACACCTTTTTTTCGTTTTTTTTTTCCTCTCCATTTCGGTTATCAGTGGTTCCTTTGCGTTGTCCCGGTCACCACAACGGTGATGTTGGGTACCAGTCCTGATACACTATCCTTCCCTCTTGTTACCCTTTGTCCAGCCGAATTCGACCTCAAACTCGCTCTCTCCTCCCTCGGCGCTATCATCTCCTACCTCAACTTACCCGAGGAGCACGTAGGCAAATGGAAACTCCGGCATCACGATCTCTCACAATACATGAAACTGGACGCATCCGCTCTCAAAGCGTTGAATCTGATGCCGAATCCTCTCGAGCTCGGAGGGAATAAGAATATGAGTCTCTATGGGTTGTTGAACCATTGTAAGACAGCTCAGGGACAGAGATTACTCGCGATGTGGCTCAAGCAGCCGTTGGTTAATCTGCATGAGATTCGTGAGTCACCGTCACTCCGCAATGAAACTACATGGATCATCTCATTTACCATACGATTCTCCGTCTCGCAGAACAACGTCAAGACCTCGTGGAAGCATTCGTCGAAGACGCCAACACGCGACGAAGTCTGCAAAATGAATGCTTGAAACCGATGCCTGACTTCAATCGTATCACTAAACGATTCAATCGAAAGATCGCTTCGCTGGAAGACGTCGTGAGGGTGTATCAAGCGGTTGACAAAGTTTGTTACCTAACTTCCTTTTTTTGCTCCCTGCATAACATTTACTAATATATCTGTGACTGCGCCTGCACTTGTGCCTATGTCAGCTTCCGAAAATGATTACCCTGTTAGAGACGATGGACAGCGATCTCCTTGAGCGGATCTACCTCGTCCCTCTTCGCCAACATGACGAAGCTCTCTTGCAGTACAGAAACATGGTTGAAGAGACGATAGATTTGGACGAGCTAGCGCATCACAACTTCGTTCTTCAAGCTTCGTTTGACCCCGCGTTGGAAGATATCAAGAACAGGCTGATCGGTGTGATGGACGCTTTGGACGAGGAACATAAAGCTGTCGCCAATGCCCTGAAATTGGACATGGACAAGAAACTTCATCTTGAAAAACATCAGGTTTATGGGTACAGTCTGAGGGTGACGAAGGCTGTGAGTAGACGTTTTGGAATCGGCTGACCTGAACATACATCGCGCGCGGAGCTGATCCTTATTGGTCTCCTCTGTAACCCTATCAGGAAGCAAGCAAGATCAAAGGCTCCAAATACATCGAATTAACCGTTCAGAAATCCGGTTCGATTTTTACCACTCGAACACTCAAACACCTGAGCGAAGAACACAATGACCTCACGGCCTTATACGAAAAGACTCAGCGAGGCTTAGTCCAGGAAGTCGTCGCTATCGCGGCCTCATACACCCCTATCCTTGAACTTCTCGATAGTCTCGTAGCGGCTCTCGATGTGATCGTCAGCTTCGCACATGTTTCCGAGAACGCGCCGATTCCGTACGTCAAGCCGAAGCTTACTGAACGTGGAACCGGGGACTTGATCGTCAAACAAGCCCGTCATCCGTGTCTGGAGGTCCAAGATGAAATCTCGTTCATCGCTAACGATCATAACATGCTCAAAGGTGCTGGAGAGTTCCAGATTTTGACAGGACCGAACATGGGTGGTAAATCGACTTATATCAGACAGATCGGTGTGATTGTACTCATGGCTCAGGCGGGTTGTTTCGTGCCGGCAGAGGAAGCGAGTATGCCTATCTTTGATTCGATTTTGGCCAGAGTTGGGGCGGGAGATAGTCAGTTGAAAGGAGTTTCAACGTTCATGGCTGAGATGTTGGAAACGGCTTCGATCTTGAAGGTGTGTGTCCTTTCTTGCATTGTGACAATGACAACGTTACTTATATAGACAACTGACCGGTTTCTTTTTCCTTTCCACTCCTCGCGGTATTATCAGTCCGCTACCAAGGACTCCCTGGTCATCATCGACGAGCTCGGCCGTGGCACGTCAACGTACGACGGTTTCGGACTCGCCTGGGCTATCTCGGAACATATCGCGACCTCAATCCGATGTTTCTGCCTATTTGCCACCCACTTCCACGAATTAACGACGTTGGCAGACAATCAGCCACATGTCAGAAATTACCACGTGACGGCGCATGTGACTCGAAGTGAGGGAGCGAAGACGAATCAAGATAGAGATATTACGTTGTTATACAAGGTCGAGGAAGGTGCGTCCCAGACACTTGAAATGGTTCGAGAATGGAATCCGATTCTAAACAAAGATCAGTACTAATCGCCCTTCCTCTGTCTTTTTCTTCAATCGGCTCACAGGTATCTCCGATCAATCCTTTGGTATCCACGTTGCGGAGCTTGCGAATTTCCCCGAAAGTGTCGTCCGACTTGCCAAGCGTAAAGCAGAAGAATTGGAAGACTTTGGAGACGGCAGTGCTGATGTATTTTCCAAGATCAGCAAGACCGAGACTGACGCCGGGACAGAGATCGTTCAGGCGTTCTTGAAGGACTGGAAGAGCAGGGTAGAGGGGGAAGGTGCAGGTTCAGATGGGGATGTGGGCATGGTGTCGATGAGTGAAGAGGAACAGCTGAAGAAGCTGAAAGAGACGGTGGAGGAGTATAGAGAGAGGTTTGAAGGCAACGAATGGGTCAAGACATTGTTGGAGAACTTCTGATAGGGGACCCTTCATAGTTATGCTTAGCATATGTCCGTTTATCTATTATGCTTTTGACGCAAACACGACGAAGGGCTACTTTTCAGACGCTTCTCTTCGGAACTGGGGAGCGACTCCGGTCGTCCTGACAAGACCATGAGGCATGGGTTGCACCATTGAGCAAGCTCTCACTGGACGTGCGAAGAGACAAAGGACAGAGCGGTACCTCGTCGGCATGGGACTGCGACGTTAAACAGCTGGTTCAGGGCAACGAGCCGTTTCAAACCTTGCTCGTCGTTCTCGCTGGTCACCTTCGTCCGTCACGTGGGGACCACGGAAGTACTTTTTGAGGTTGAGACAATGGGGATCCGCAGTAGGTGCATTCATATCATCTCCGCCAGTCGGCGCAGCATGACAACAGGAAAGTCCCCAGTGGAGTCCTGTCAGGATGTGTAGCCGTTCAGGATAAGCGGAAAATAGAAAGATGGAATCTATTCGTTGGATAGCGCATATATATATATAAAACAAGGTCATGAAAACTGCAGCCACTCATGGAAGACTCAATTCCTTCCGGGAGTCGGATCGATCGGCCGTTTCGGGTCCATGAACTGCATGAGGAGGTCGTCCGTGACGGCCGCTCGTGCCTGGTGGTGATAGCAACAGATAAAACGAAGAAAGAGCATGAAAGCAATTAGCAGAAATGGTGGAAACAGAAAAAATGTCAGCTTAAGGAACTAGCAGCTAGTAGATATTATGCAACCCACCTCCTGATACCTCTTCGTCTCGGCCTGCAACGCCTCGATACACAACTTCTTCATTTGACCTGAAAGCAACGTTCCGTCCCTGTACTCCTGAGCGATCCTCTCGAGTTTCTCATCATCTTCCTCGAAGAAGGACAAGTACTGGAAGGCGATGTCAACATCTGGGTTTCCACCGTGAAGCCTGTGAAGTTCTTCTGTCTCTCTTCCACCTGAGAAACCATGCTTATTGAGCTTGTTCTTGATCTGGTTTGGCGTGTCGTCCATGTAAATGGCCGAATTCGCGTCACTGGCGGACATCTTGCTGTTAGCTCCTTGAAGAGCGGGCAAGAACTTGCAGTGAATCAAGCATGGCTTCGGGTATTTCAGTTTTCGAGCGACATCTCGTGTCAATCGGAAGTAGGGATCTTGATCAATCGCACAAGGGATCAAGCAAGGGATGGAAGAGTCTGTCCCGAAGATCTGAGGGAAAGAGTTTGAGAATGAAGGTGCGGCTTGAACGGCGACAAAGTGGTATTTCCCAATGTTGTCGGATTCAGAGAAACCGAAAGCGGCCTTGGATTGGGATTGAGGGATCGCCCGAGCGATTCGAACAATGTTATAGTAGAAAGCGCCACCGACGTAGTCCAGGTCTGAGAAGATGAACGTCTTGTTGAGCTTGAAACCACAAGCGATGATATCTTTCGCGTTCTCGTAAGCAAACTTGTGTGCATCCTCGATCTTGAGACCATCTTTGACGAGGTATTTTTCATCGTCAGTCAACTGAATGACAAGAGGGCAGTCAAACACGTCTTGCAACCACGCGGTGAATGTGAAAGGGATCTGATGACCCATGTGGAGTGATCCACTGGATGGTCCACGACCCGTGTAGAGGTAGAACGGTTTCTTCTGTTCGTATCGATCCAAAATGAGGTTCAAATCACGGTGTGAGAAGAAAGTGCTTCGTCTAAGCAATCTGTGGGGCCTTCGCCCGGTAAGACGTTCAAATCGCTCGAGAAGCTCGGTCGTGATCTCTCGGGTTCCAAATTCAGCTATCAGCTTCTGGTAATCGATATCCATTCGCTTTCCTTGTGCATCAACTCCTCCTTGGACGTCCCAAGGGGTAATGACCTGGGCAGCGGCCGACGGTGGTGGTGCCTCCGTCTCTGTCTCCTCTTTCGATCCCTTTGCTGTCTCTACCCCCTTCTGATCCGGGGCAGACGCAGCCGCAGTAACTTTGACAGCGGATTGGTCTTTGCTCAAAGAAGAAGGACTCAGTTTCGGCCTAGTCGCACTGCTCGTACCGTAACCCGCGATTGAACCCCGTCTAACCGTCTCCGGAATCTCTTGACCGTCCTCCAACTTGACATTATCCCACTCCCTAGCATCGACTCCAATGGCCGGTGAGAACGAGCCCCTGTCTGAACTCGGCGAGAGTGCGTCGTCACCTCCAAAAATTCGTTCGGGACGTGGGAAATCCATGTTGGAGAGTTCAGTCGAGAGTTGGTCAGAGATCGACTCTCTGCGCCTGTGAGCACTCGACTGGGCGAGTCGTTCAGGTTCAGGAAGAGCCATGTGACTGAGTTGATCGGCTAATTCAGATGGGTCAGGCTCTCCATCTTCAGATCCACCGTCACCGGTAAACACGCCCGAAGCTAAACTGGCACTCGAGCCGACAAAGCCAAGTCCTCGAAGGTTAGACGATCGCTGATGTTGGAACGCAGCTTCCGAAGCAGCCAAGTTACTCGAATCCAAGACAGGGCTCTTGATACCGGTGTTGCCGCCGGTGCTCGGCTTACGAGAATGCGTCAGGGAGAATTGAGGCGGGATTGGGAACTCGAGCTTGGAAAGCTCGTCAGCGATGTGACCAGGCGTCTTAGGGCCAGGAGCGGGAGTGACCATGGACGACGACGACGTGTCCTTGGACGGAGTCGCAGGGCTTCCAGTCATGGTGAGAGGAAGCGCGAGGTGAGATCGAGGTGGATGGGAAGGGTGTCAAAAGAGTTGTATATCCCAGAAGAAGGAATGGGCTTGTTCGGGGTGTCGGTGATTCTGCCTTTGGTTCCGTTGTTTCTTTTGATGCTGTATGGATTGGGAAAAAAAGAAAACCTAACTGACCGAAAATGAGTTAACTGAGAAGTCTTTGAACCGATTAAATTGGTGTTTCCTGCTCGACTTGACTCGTTCCTCTAAGAACAGTCTCAGCCACACTGTTGATGATGATAGGGCGACGCTGGATGTTGAGTATAGTCAATCCCACACCCCACACCCCCTCTTTTCCCAAAGAGGCACCCACCTCCGACGCGGGGGGAGTGGGGGGGAAGTTGAGTCAGTGGGGGGTAAGGGTAAAGGGGTGGGGTACAGAAAACATGACACAAATGACGTGTCATATATATTCCCTGATACCGCGCACTGTACCCTGTGCCCTTGGCGCCTTCAGTCATGGGAGGGTGGCAACGGTCGGGCGGTTTCAACTTCCTGCGCATTAGGTATAGCATTCATTTTTCATAGTGTATATACAACCATTTCATTCTCGTCTTTAGATTATCCATTCCAGTCACCGTCTCGTTATCTTTTCCCTCGTTCCGGGATTATGCCCCCGATTTCTCCTACAGGGGATATCTAAAGTTCAAGTTCTGCTTATCTGTCAAATCCATGAAGGCTTTATCGATCTTGTGTGTCACCTTGGTTCCATCTTCGAGAACTTCGTCCATATATCCGAATGGGTCGTTATCGATCGCTCCCTCTACGACGAGCTGATCACGTCGTTTGTTCTCGCGCCTGAGGAAGTATGAGATACCGAGTAGCATAAAGACACAAAGACCGTAACAGACGGCGATGATAGACCATGGCACGATGTTTAGCGGTTTGTATTTCTTCATCCACATGAGTGGGGCCAGAAGGTTTCCGAGGCAATAACCGACCAGGAATGCTGCGTTTGTCGTTGCTAGAAAGAGGGTAACGGGAAAGGACAAGGAGGGTCAGAAACGGAAAGACCTTCTAGTTCGATTTGATCACCCTATGGCGCACACTCACTCTTCTTTGTATGTCCAGCGATGGATCCGTTCACCCAGGCGAGAGCGAGTACAAATCCTGGCGTACCTACACCGGTCAGGTAGACTGCTGCAAGCCTTCCTGTTTTGTTCGTGGCGGGTAAGGTACAGCACAAGATCGCACCGAGCACGTTTGGAGTCATCCATATGGCTCCTACAATTCCACGCTTATTTGGGTACCTCTTAAGGACTTGGGCGCAAAGAAAGATAGTGACGATCTCGATTCCACCAGTGATCATTCCGAGCAAAGTTGTTTCCTTGTCCGAGTAGCCCATGCTTTGGATGATGAGTGCGTATTGATTGAGCAGACTGTTGGGAACGTTGTTTATCGCCGCGAAGAGTGCGAATGCGTAAAGTTTCCAATCGAAGAGCGCTTCGATAAATTGTTCTTTTTTCCATTTTTTATTCTCTGTACCACTCTGGTTCGATCGAAGACGTTCGAGAGCGATCCATTTCTCATGTTCAGTCAAGAATCGGGCAGTGAGGGGAGAATCGGGGAAGAAGAGCCAGTAGAGAAGGGCACAGAGGAGAGTAAGGCCTCCGCAGATCAGGTGGAAAATCCTCCAAGTCGAGAATGAAGCCGCGGCCTCTGCCGATCGAAATTGAATCGCCCAGGCAAGCAGACCCCCGAAAATCTGGGCAGTTCCGTTCATCAAGAACCAGTAACTCGTCCTGATGATTTGTTCTTTTCGGGTATAAAACATCGAAGTAATGATCATGAACCCAGCCGTGATTGATCCCTCACAAGCTCCGAGGCCGAATCGGAGGATGGCGAGACCGGTAAAGTTGTGGCAAGCGGCGAAACACATCAGGAAGATTCCCCAGCATGTAACGTTCGCGGCGATCCATTTCCCCACAGGGAATCGTTGAAGGGCAAGCGTTTGGGGCCATTCAAAGACGAGGTAGGCGAGGTAGAACAAGGTTCCGAGAAGGTTGTATTGGGTCGCCTGATTAGAGGTGAGGCACGAGAATTAGTTTCGGGCGACTTCGACCTGTACCTGGATCACGATCTGGGTGGTCCCCACTTACACTCATATTCGTATCCTCTTGGAGACCCAAAACGGCGGAGTAACCTAGGGTTGTCTTATCCAGAAATTGAAGCATGTAAAGGAACATCATCAACGGCAAGATATGCCAATCGATCTTTCTTCTGACACGTTTCGCTTCGATTGGATCCAACGTATGGTCTGCGAATTTCATCGCGAGCGCTGCCGCTTTGTCTGCTTTCGAGCCGAGGACATGAATCCCGTGCGTAGTAACAGGGACGACCTTCGCACTGCCTTGCAAGTCGGGTGTCTCTTTTTCTTTCTCGTTCGCATACTCGTTGCCGTTCTGGATGCCGTTTCCGATCTCGGCTCCTATTCTTGTTTCTGTCACCATGTCTGACATGATGGTTGCGTCTGTGTTGTCGTTAAAGGTGCCTATGTAGAAATTATGCTCTGAGAAGAGCTTCGGTGAAGATATGACATTTCTTTCGGACTGTCGAGCTCGTGTATCATCGTTTCTGAACCTTTTATATACGTGCTGTTGAACCCCTCTGCGTATCTTCGTATCAACGACGTCTCTGCCAATGACATCTTTTCGCCCCCCGGTTCTTTGATTAGACACTACACTCCGAATCTCTCGCCTTCCAGCCCACCCTCTCGTTGTCATCAATTATCTCGAAGCTATCTCGACGCTATCTCGACGCTATCTCGACGATACCTTTCCTTCTAGCTCGTTTGCAAGATCCCCAGAGAGCGCGACATGAACCGAATCCAGCTGGAGCAGAACGCCTAGAGTGCAGTACATCTACAGAGTCGACGGCCGGTCTCTCCGTTCAGATTGGAAATATTGATAAGATTGGAAATTCTGATGGATACACGCGGCGGGGAAGCAGGAGATAACGCTTAGCATCTCCATATTTCCGTGCCTGATCGTATCTGCTTTTCAAAGATACTACTGCACGGCTTGACATTACACAAGCAAGGGAAGGAACAATGCACAGAACGCGTTTTCTAATCTTCCCCACTAGGCAAGGCAGGCATGACTTCTGGGGGCCAAGGAAGGACCAATGATACGATCGGTAGATGACTGTACTGTATCTTTCGACAAAGATAGAATGCCAGTGGCTGAAACACACTCGTAGATTTGCCTTGATATCGACGCGGCGAAATGATCAAAATTGGAAAAAACCTTGTCTGCAAATTCTCCGCGGTCTTGTCAACCCTCCTGCTCCTGCTTGTCCTGGGCACGTCAATTATTGTTTCGGGTTTCACTTGTCTTCCTCGAAGCTATTGCTGTCTATCGCTGCTGATGAGCTCCAGGGGACGAAAGCAGGAGTCGAAAGCATTAATTCGAAATGCGAAAGAGAGAGAGCATGTTGGTAGATAGACGGGCATTACATGAACCCTCCTGGGCTTGAGCGAAGGCATTAGAGTTCAGTAATACGCTAGTGAAGATAAGACAGCACCAGCTCGCCCGTCCGTCCGTCTGTCCTCCGTTCGTATCCCTTGATTCGGCTTGCTCCATTGATGATAACAATCAATCGGCGCCGGCCCCGCGTCGTTCGAATCGGCCCCGCTTAACGTAAGTGCTCGTCGTTGATTGGCAAGTGACCTTGGCGCAGATGGCTCAGATTGTCCGGACTGATGTTTAAGCTTTTCGCGCTAAACCAATCGTCGAATGGTTTCCTCTTGCAACGCAGGTAGTGTTCCAAAGAGAAAGCGAAAGGGAACGGAAATTGCGAAGGGAAGGAAGGCTATCACCAGAAGCCGCCCGGCCTGCCTGCCCATTAGGATGTTTCCGGTCCGGTGAGGAAGATTAGGATTTGCGGGGGGGGGGGGAATTGGACAAGCCTGCGCAAGACGTGAAGCGCGGGGAGGGGAGGGCGCAGATGGCACGATCGTTCGAGGAGATAGATGATAGCGAGAGGATCTGTTGTCCCTCTGCCCTGCATTGTCAGCAATCACACGAATCAAAAAGGAGAAAGGGGTGGAGGTACGTACGGTACCCCCCCCATTTCCAATCGTAGAGTCGCGGTATTCGATCCATTTCGTCTTCTCTACCGACGGTCCGGGGGAGTTGTACCTAACGCGTTAGGTGATGTCAGATCCCTGCCTATACCCCGTGCCACGATCGACGACGTTCTCGGAAATCTGAAACGGTTCCACGGTACGGGCGACAGACAATCAAGCGAGAAACAATCACGACAACCTGTATTGTACGATTCTAGCTAAGCCTTTCCTACAATGTACTGTCAGTTGGACTGATTGTATCATCACTGTATATAGGTGTACTACTGTCCCCGCAACGGCAAGTTTCCTGTACCCTATGTACTGTATATGCCGGTGTTATGACTTTGACTGTCATTGAACATACAAGACCTTCAGATGATTGCAAGTGGCGAGTCGACTCAGCTCGACTTGATCCTGCTGGTCTACGCCCGTATATTTTAAGAAGTCTGATCACTGATCGGCGCTGTTCGGGTTCGGGTGGGAGTAGATAGGTTCCGCTGACCGTGATCGGCGCAGGACCCATTTCCAATAAATGTGATAGCTCCAGCCTATACGTACTTGGTCTTTTCTCTTCTCTTTGTCATCCGTCACATGATGTTTGCGACATTCGGCTGCCATCATTCCCTCATTCGACCGTCTTCGCTCTCATATGCTGTGATGACACACCAAACATCACTCTTCATACCGTCAAAATGATGCGAAATCGAAA